>JACXGI010002187.1:0-21711 GCA_016801175.1 Esox masquinongy
CACACACACACACACACACACACGCGCACACACACACTCTCTCACACACACAAACACACAAACAGGCACTCACATGCTCACACACACTCACACAGTGGTGGATTTGTTTTCGCTCTGATGAAGAGGATTATGAGATGAAGAAGGGAAAGCCATAGCAGTGCGGAGTTTAGACCAAAAGCCTCTTGAACACAATGAGACACAAGCATGCCGGCGACAGTGTGGTCAACTCTGTGAAACGCACTGTCATCCTGGGATGAGGGGCCTGATATTGTCCCACTGGCTGTCTCATTTAGGCAGCCAATTAAGTTTGAAGGGATGATATCTTTCAGAGATGTTTCAGTATCAGCTGAATAGGGTCAAAAACAAATTATTGTGAATAGGGGCCCTGTTTGTATAAAGGGTATTGACAGGAACCTGATCTCGCTTCATTGTTTCATGTAGGTAAAGGTTAGTTTGAAGGAGCAATCTGAAACTGTCTCTGGTGTTTGTCACACATTTTGTGCTTCTGATATGGCTGTTACGTTCCATTTTGGCTTCGCTAGCCCGGCGTTGTAAATAAACCAGCGCAGCAGTGTTCTGCGTGCCTCAAGGGATGAAAGTATGATGGGAAGTTGCTAGACCAGTGGCTAATCTTTTCAGTGAGTGCATGTAGTATATATGGTTGCTTCACTTTCTCCACATTTTATTGTTATAGACTTAAGATGTCTCTAGAACTTGATTGGAGTCCACCCGACAAATTAAACTGACTGGACATGATTTAGAAAGGCACACACCTGTCTATATTTGCACCTGACACGCAACTTCACAATGCTTGTGAAGTTGTAAAAATCAAGCTATGAAGACCAAGGAACTCACCGTAGACCTCTGAGATTGTATTGAATTCCTTTAGAAAATTATTTATAACCTTCCCAGCCCAGATCCATGCCTCGACACAATCCAATTGAGATTGAATTGTGTTAAGGCATAGATCTAGGAAGGTTATAAATAATCTGGTAGAGTACTGACATTTCCCATGAGCACACTGGCGTCCATCGTTGTGAAATGGAAGAAGTTTGGAACCACCATGACTCTTCCTAGAGCTGGCCGTCCAGCCAAATGAAGGAATCCGGCAAGATTGGCCTTGATCAGGTAGGTGACCAAGAACTCAATGGCCACTCTGACAGAGCTTCAGATCTTCCCTGCAGGGATGGGAGAAACTGCAAGAAGGACAACTATTTCTGCAGCACTCAATTAATCAGGACGTTATGGTAAAGTGGCTGGAGGGAAGCCACTCCTGAGTTTAATGCATACGACGGTAACGGCTTGTGAGTGTAGCGGAGAAGTTTAATGGAAAATACGTGGAATAACATAACAGAAGGAACACAAACCACCAGTGTCTCCTGACAAACAATAACCGACAACACAAGCATGGACACAGCAACTTAAAAAGGATACCCAATTAGAGGCAACACAGGCCAGCTAGCTGCCTCTAATTGGGAACTACTGAAACAAGAACGCAGAGATGCCTAGAGGCATCTATTCTGCCAGGTCCTGACTATGGCCCCCAGATCAGCACAGAGATGGCATCCACATAGCCAGGACCTGACAATGACAAAACGCCAGAAGGACTCTGACAGCATGAGGGAAAAGATTCTCTGGTTTGATGAGACCAGAATTGAACTATTAGGCCGGAATGCTAAGCGCGATGTCTGGCAAAAAAAAGATACTGGTCATCACCTGGCTAATGCCATCTCTACACTGACGCCTGGTGGTGGGAGGACCATGCTACGGGAACACGTCTGTGGGGAGACCTGAAGATCGCAGGTCATTGATGCTGCCGTCCAATCAGACAGAGCTTGAAAGAACAGAGGAAAAAAGAATGCAAGAAACTGCCCAAATCCAGGTGTGCAAAGCTGGCAGATGCCTACCCAAGAAGACTCCTAGCTGTGATCACTGCCAAAGGTGCTTCTACAAAGAACTGAACAAAAGAGTTTGAATACTTTTCTTCATTGTGTATTTACGTTTCTTCAAAAAATTGGCACACATTTCCAAATACCTGTTTTCATTTTGCCATTATAGCGTGCAGGCAGGGGCGCTGCCAGAGATTTTGAGCCCACTGAAAATATATCGTATTGGGCCCCACCAAATAATGTTCTAATATTTGTTTAGGGCCCCTGTCAGTCACGGGCCCTTAGAATCATCCTAACTTCCCCCCCATACGGCGCCCCTGTGTGCAGGCTGCTGGCAAAAACAGTTTTAATCAATTATGAATTAAGTGTATAACACAAAAACATTTGGAGCAAGTGAAGGGGTCTGAATACTTTTCGAAGGCACAGTTGTGCTATATATATATAAAAGCTAGATATGTGATCTGTACATTGTGCCCTTTTATAGTTTACAATTTGTGTGAGTTGTGAGTTTCAAAAATATAAATTTAAAATAAATTTAAATGCAAAGCGTGCCCAAGTGTGGGTACCAGTGTTAGTGCAGTTGATACAAAATCAATTTCACGGGTCTCTAAGCATTAGTTTGAAGTCTGTTGTGCCTTGATGTCTCGATTACATCATTAATTTAATTTACAACGAGCCATCTGACGCTCCACTCTCTGAGCTTCTCTGACTGGCTAATTTCTTCACACCCTTAACACAATTTCATGGCATCACTTTCGCTACACTGGAGTAGCCAATTAGGTTAAGCTATGCTCTCTCATGCTGTTGCCCATCCAGAGAAATCAAACAAAATGGAAATGGGCTATTTCCTGTACAAACCCCTCTTCCACTCAGCTATAGGCTCGGCTTGCCCTGTTCTGCGGGTTCGAAAGGCAAGCCTGTAGGGTAGATATTCAGTTGCAAAGACCATAAAATACAAATGTCCCATAGTGGGAACTGGTTATAGCAACGGTCAGTAAGGACAGAATCGTACTTCTTCTCTGTTTCAGCCACAAGAACAAATCGTCCGGCTGGCCTCCGCCCTCGGGATCCTGGAGCACCCTGCCCGGACCCCCCTACGGATGGGACATGGGCTCTTCCAGGGATGGCCGTGACTACTTCAGCAAGTGAGTTTCACCCGTCCTGGTGTGATCAGGCACAGAGCAGACAACCGTGTCCGGGCCCAAACATCCCAACCCCCCACCCCCAACCCGCCTGGTGACGACCGACAGGTGAAAATCAGTCCACCTCACTTAGCTGTTGACACTCAAAGCGCTTGTCTGAGCATTGTAGCGCGTGATACGCCCTAGCGCTCTTTGTAGCGCGTGATACACCCTAGCGCTCATTGACTGTGCCCCAGGATATAATCAGTGAGTGTGCAAACACATTTTTTTGATTAATAGTCCTGTCTTACGATACCTCCGGTTTGACGAGGTGCGCCTATTATAAATGTGAGTTATGACGGGTGCGGGTGAATACGTACGCGGTAACGCGGATGAAAAGAGAGGTGTTTTCAAAGTTCACGCGGCACCATTTTGTCCGGATATTCCGGACACTTCAACATTTCCTGTGATCTGCATCAAGAGTAGCGTTGCGAGTCCTATACAAGCATGTAAAAATTACCCTCAACAGTAGTCAACGAGGTACTGATAAACCCAGCCCCTCCTCCCCACCTGATCAATATTGGTTGTTTGTCTGGAATCATTATGCAATATTATGTATTCTATGGATACGTTTTACACACACACACACACACACACACACACACGGTCCTTTTCCCACTTCAGTGGTGCAGGACCTCTGGAGGTGGGAAAGGGTGTTCTCGAGACGTGTCACTAGCCCAGAGGGTGTTTTATTGCCAGCGAAAATGGGACGAAGTTTTCCAGATATGAAATTGTGGTGCAGATAAGAAGAGTCACAGCTGTATTTCTACACGTGAGTAATAGATGGGGACGAGCACTGTGAACAGAAGGGATGCCTCTCCTAACAGATAAGAAGAGTCACAGCTGTATTTCTACATGTGAGTAATAGATGGGGATGAGCACTGTGAACAGAAGGGATGCCTCTCCTAGCAGATAAGAAGAGTCACAGCTGTATTTCTACGCGTGAGTAATAGATGGGGATGAGCACTGTGAACAGAAGGGATGCCTCTCCTAGCAGATAAGAAGAGTCACAGCTGTATTTCTACATGTGAGTAATGGATGGGGACGAGCACTGTGAACAGAAGGGATGCCTCTCCTAACAGATAAGAAGAGTCACAGCTGTATTTCTACGCGTGAGTAATAGATGGGGATGAGCACTGTGAACAGAAGGGATGCCTCTCCTAACAGATAAGAAGAGTCACAGCTGTATTTCTACGCGTGAGTAATAGATGGGGATGAGCACTGTGAACAGAAGGGATGCCTCTCCTAGCAGATAAGAAGAGTCACAGTTGTATTTCTACATGTGAGTAATAGATGGGGATGAGCACTGTGAACAAAAGGGATGCCTCTCCTAACAGATAAGAAGAGTCACAGTTGTATTTCTACGCGTGAGTAATAGATGGGGACGAGCACTGTGAACAGAAGGGATGCCTCTCCTAATAGATCAGAAGAGTCACAGTTGTATTTCTACGCGTGAGTAATAGATGGGGACGAGCACTGTGAACAGAAGGGATGCCTCTCCTAAAAGATAAGAGTCACAGTTGTATTTCTACATGTGAGTAATAGATGGGGATGAGCAATGTGAACAGAAGGGATGCCTCTCCTAACAGATAAGAAGAGTCACAGTTGTATTTCTACAGTAACGGGTTTAGTCACAAAGGGGTGTGGCGGTGCGTGTGTGTGTGTGTGTGTGTGTGTGTGTACGTGTATCTCTATCTTTTAGAGAGGTGCAGGATAGGTATTGAGAGTAATGTATTGGTTTGTGCCTCCATCTGTCTGTGTTCGGCCTGAGTGAAAGATAACAAATAGCTCTCCCTGTTGCGTATGAATAAGCGTGTTCCAAACACATACCCCCCTCGCGTACTTGGATTTGGATTAGCCTGTCGCTAGTCCGCGTCTATCCGCTGCAACATCAGCACTTGACCTTCTTGGCCTCAGATTCGTTTGAACTCTCATCTCTGACCCTTTGCCTAGCTCACAGAGTTTAGACCATGATCGATTTGCCTGCTTTTAGATCGGTGTGAGTAGTGGAATGGACATGAGTCAGCATTTGTAGGAGAAGGAGGGCAACAGCACAGCAGTGCTGCCGTATTGAAACTATCCCAAAGAAAATTGATTCGGACAGAGTGAATGGAACTTTGCCAAGAGTGAACAGACATAAAGATAGAGATGAAGGACAAGTGGCAATAAAGAATAAAGAGGGAATAGGCCATAACCCATAGAGACTTCACATTATCACGGAACTAACAGGCATTTGCTTCAAGCAGAGCACAGTTTAAATTAAGTGTGAGATCTCTAAAGTGGGAAGTGTTTAATTTCAGAATGTCTAATGTTGATCCCAGAAAATGAGAGGTGCCAGATTGCCGACTGAAGAGATGTAGAAACAATAATTAACTGCTGTCATTAACAGACTCACTCCGGACTCTGATTTAAAACAGATTCAATGGCAGTCCGAAACAACTGAAGACTCAGGCTAGGTTCAACAAGACAACGTTAAGACAGAAAGTATTTCACTATCCCATAACTCTTTGCGTCACAAATCAATAAGGCAGTAGCCTCCACGCATGATATGACTGAGACTGAACGGCAGCAGCACAGACATTTCCTTTCAGAGTGAGAAATATAAATAGCAAAAAGAATGCACAAGAAACAAACACAATTAACGAATTTCATCCAGGTTTCATTAGCCTGATGACATGTTCCCTGCTCCCCTTTACTCCTCAAGTCACGTGTCCCAGAGCAGCTCACTGGAGGAGGTGCATCGGCTGGATGGGGGACAGCTGATGCCCCCTGCTCCCCGGATGGTAGAGATGAGACGGGACCCCGTGCTGGGGTTTGGCTTTGTAGCTGGGAGTGAAAAACCAGTGGTGGTCCGCTCCGTCACCCCAGGTATGTATCTGTGTTTCACCAAGTGCCTGCAACTCCCATGACGCAGAGTTCACTCTTGCTGTAAACCAGGCCTGATCAGTTCTGTCTGTGCTGGGTGGAGATGATGAGAATAGATGGCTTTTCGAGGCCAAGTCGCTCGTTGAGTTATTCAAATGTTCAGATAAAAAACACTCCTCAGAAGCAAATGTAAATGTCAGTTGGTTTTTCTTGACCGATTCGTCAAAAATAAGCGGCAAGGTATCCCAATGGAGAGACAGAAACCTGCCAGTCAGACAGCAAGGACGGCTCATCAGTCCAGTGCCTGGTCATTCACCTTCACACCCCAGGGCCAGACTACATCCACTCAGTCTTCAGTAAAGACCTAAAGGTTGAGATTGAGTCTGTCTCTCGCATGGATCGGCAGATCATTCTAAATGGAGCTCTATGGGAGAAAACCCTGACTCCAGCTGTTTGTTTGTAGAAATTTTTTGGAACAGTGAGGTCTACATCTTGTGATTATAACGTAGGTACAGGTATGTATGCAACACCAATTCAGGGAGAGAAGTTGGAGCCAGTACATGTAACGGATTGAAGGTTAACAGTAAAACCTTGACATCGGCCATAACCCTGTTACCTTTTGGAGTAAATCACACACTGTTGTTCTGTACCCTGTACCCTGAGGGTCAATAGTCCCTTGTAGTGATTGCCCAACATTTGCCAACATGGAGCCAAAGAATTAGGCAGATATTACACAAAACACTAAGGAAAACAGTGCCCCTTAGTGGTCATGTTGGAAGGTTTAATTATAAATGTTTAATTGGTCTGTAAAAACAGATTGGTGCTACAGCCAACAGAGAGGCTTATATTTTGTATATGTGTTAGTTTTGTTTGAGACGGTACAGCCATCAAACAGAATCAGCAGATTTTGTTTTACTGTCATAGATTCAATTAATAAATAAAAAAATAGCCGTTTGATTAACAAAAAGTTTATGAAAATGGGACGAAAATGTGGATAACCCCTTATTTAGGTATTCCATTCAAACTCAAGTCATGTACTGAAGGGTGTACTTATCCATTGTAACTGCAGACAAAAAGTTGTCATTTCATGAGCAAGTGAGGAAAATAGTTTTTCCAGTCTGAGGTTCTTTCGATCCTATTCATATTTGTGGAGAGTTTCTAAGAGTCCTCTCACCCCTCATCCCTCATCTCTTCAACCAATGTCATCTGTCTCCTACCATTGTCCCCTCTCCTCAGCCAATGCATCCATCCATCCTCTCCCCTCGTCCCCTCTCCTCTCCTCAGCCAATGTCATCCATCCATCCATTACTCAGAACTCCACTATCACTGGGAAGCAGACTTTCCTGGTGGAAAATAATTAGAGCGTTCAGAATCGGTGCCGGCATCGGGAACAAAGACCCGTCTTCATCTGTCTTGTGCCACCGCAACACAAGAGGCGGCATTCAATAGTCAGCGGGAGCTAATTAGCTTGCAATCTCCAAAGGGGAGAGTGAGATGAAGAGCGTGTGAGGCTCACCTGGGAATTGAGAGAACAGGGGGTCTAGAGAAAAATGGCATGAGCGAATTGTATCGAGAGTGTTAGGTACTGTAGCAGTGAGGTTTTATACCTGGATTATAACCAAAGTTAATGTACACACACCGAGACACAACTTGTAATTGCTTCAGCTTTGTATACGTTTTCCAACAGTGTGTGTCTCTTCTGCAGGGGGTCCATCGGAAGGAAAGCTGATCCCAGGAGATGAGATCATCATGATTAACGACGAGGCGGTCAGCTCGGCGCCTAGGGAACGAGTCATCGACCTTGTCAGGTAACCCTGTGTGAATGACTCTGCTGATCTGGGGTTTTCATCGAAACGCTTAACCTTCTGAGCGCGGGCAATTCTTCCCAGTTGTGCCAACAGATGTTATCTATTTTGTAAGGGTGCTCTCAGAAATGTGTCAGACACAAACAGAGGCTGAACGTTGTTGTATTACTCAGGGATATGCTTTCTTGAAAAGGCAGAATGTTGAGAAGCCAGCTTGCAACTCTGTTTTTCCACTATTCGTTTTGGGATTGCATTACTTGATTGGGCGGTTCTCTCACATTAATTTGCCATTATTACCAAACAAATGATGGGAAATGTCAGCCAAAAGCTCGGGTAATCACATCTTCAGACATTTGACGTTCCATTAGAAATTGATAAATGTCAGAGTCCGAAATGTGGCTGTGTTCTTGCCTGTTTGTTTGAGACGTGATTGTTTTGTATAAAATCACATCCCCTGGATACCACAGCTTGGTAAGCCTACAGTGTGTGTGTCAGCATGCGTGTATGCGTGTGTGTGTGTGTGTGTGTGTGTGTGTGTGTGTGTGTGTGTGTGTGTGTGTGTGTGTGTCAGTGTATGCGTGTGTTTGTGCAAGCATCTGTGTGTGCCTGTCCTTTAGTTCATTACATGGAATTGGAAATCATTGATTTTGGGTTTATGTCGGCCTTAAATTGAGACCATTCACTGTAACATCAGTCAATTAAAGGGTGTTTTCTCTCCATGCAGGAACTGTAAGGAGTCCATATTGTTGACTGTTGTCCAGCCATACCCTGTGAGTACCTTCACCTCTAGATCTGACCGTTATGTTCTTCATAGTAGCTCCACGTAACACTGCGGCACATGCGAGAGCTATCGGTTTCCCCCATGACACGCGTTCCAAAATCATATCTTGCTTCTTAGTCGCCCAAGTCGGCGTTCATCAGCGCAGCCAAAAAAGCCAAGCTCAAGTCCAACCCGGTCAAAGTGCGCTTCGCCGAAGAGGTCATCATCAACGGTCAGGTTCCGGTAAGTTCTCATCCTGCCATATGGACCTTTGAGTTTCTTTGACAAGAAAGAAATTTAACTAACCGCACCAGCCCATTACTTGAAATAAAGGTGTGTATTTGGGCAGCATTCTAAATGGTGTGCAAGTGTAGATATTGAGGCATACTAGTGTATATAAAGTGTAATTTTTAGTACATCCAGACAGGTCAACAATGTGAGAAATGTGATGTGTTTTATGCAAAGTAAGCTTTTTGTGTCCTCTCCAACAGAATGTAGTAAAGGACAACTCCCTCCTCTTCATGCCAAATGTACTAAAGGTGTACCTAGAAAATGGGCAGACCAAGTCATTTCGCTTTGACAACAGCACATCTATCAAGGTGTGTGTGACACTAGTGTTTCCGTAATTACTGTGGCGAAATGAAAGAAAACGAATGCAATATGGTGTGGGGACTCAACCTTGACTTGGCATGCAAATTGCACTCTAGCCTTCTTGGCTACACAAGGGGAAGAAAATGAGAATAGAAATTAAATGTGTTATTTTTTTGAAACAATTCGTTATGAGGACATTTTGAGTGATCTTTGACCTTTGCCTATGACGTGAAAGGATGTCATCATGACCCTGCAAGAGAAGCTGTCCATCAAATGCATCGAGCATTTCTCTCTGATGCTGGAACAAAGGACAGAGGGATCGGACAGCAAGCTGCTACTCCTGCACGAGCAGGAGATGCTAATTCAGGTAGGAATTAACGTAGGTGTAGACACCCCAAGTCAATGATTTGACCTTTTTTTTTCCTTGCACGAGGTCTCAGTGAGGTCAAAATGTCTCAATTTTGAGGTATATGACAGAAATCAATCAATGTTACAATATCCATATTTGCATTTAATCAAACAAGACGTAAACAAGAAGCCCTGTTTTCTGACATTCTAAATAGCTTCAGGAGACAGGGGAAGAAACAGAACAACAAATGTAACTGAGCAAGTCAGCCTGGGGCATCTCCACGCAGCTCTGTAGCCACAGGTCCAGGTCCAGATGATCAACAGCATGCCAGAGAGGACAAGGAGAACCAAAGCCGTTGTCCTGAGACATCCTAGCGATCCCATTCTTTTTCCTGAACTCGCCCAACGCCTGCTTCTTCAATGACCACAGATAACGGCGGATTCCGTTTCAGCTTGACATCACAATTTCCCTCCTAGCTCCTGTCAGGGACGCATCCCCAGCGCCTCCCAACTGGCACCCAAGCCCCTTTACGGGTCACTGCTTTTGACCATTTCCCACAGGGCTCTGGTCAAAAGAAGTCAGCGGGAACAGGGTACCGTTCGGGACATGGCCAAACACATACCCGTACGGGAATTTGTGCGACGGCTCCAGAGCGCGGCATCATTTATCAGGTCCGGCGCAACGGGGTGCCTCTGTGTTTCAACAAAGGCGCGCTGCCGTCGTAGGAGGACACTTCTAATGGCCGCTGCATCGCCAGCGTTCTGCGCGAACGGCAGCCCCATAGTTGGACGCTACAGAGAGAATGACCGAATAACAACAATGATTGCCAAGGACACGCGAAAGTTATGTAATTTGTTTTATGGTGACTACTGCAAGGGCGTTAGTCTGTGAGTGCAACTCTCAGGTCGTCTGGGAAATAACAACTGAAAAGGGGGAAAAGTAGAAGAGTGATAGGGTAAAAGAGTAAATAATAAAGTAGAAAAAAGTGAAAGGGGGCGTCCGCCCTGTGGGAACTAATGAATGCACATCACTTCACAGAGGCCAAGAACCTGCCCAATTAATCTAAATTTGCCTGACGTCTCTATGCAATTACCCACCTGGACTCAGTGGCTTAGTGTCCTAAGGATTTATTAAGAATTTTATCAACCATTTTGTGAAGTGTGATATCACACATAGCACGGTGAGGAGCTTGAATTTGATGTGTTTCTTTTATAATGCTTCTATACTGTAATATAGTCTTTACTTCACAATGCATTCACAATAAAGCACAACATTTTCAGTATTTTCTCTATCACAGCGCCTCTTCTATCCCTGTTTCACGTGTTTTTTTGTGTTTTTGCTTTTAGGTGACACAGAGGCCTGGGTCTGATAAGATGAAATGTTTCTTCAGAATCAGCTTTGTTCCAAAGGACCCCGTAGATCTGCTCAGACGGGATGCAGTGGCGTTCGAATATCTCTACGTTCAGGTGAGAGCACCACAGAAGACATGGCCAAAATCCTTGATTAACTAAAATCTTGCTTAACACAATACCCCACTCCTTGTCAGGAGAGCTTTTCAATCAAGCATTGAGACTTGGCATATATGGCCTTGAGATCAATTGTGTCTCATTTAGGCTCAGTCAGTTGGTTTTGCTGGGTCTTAACTGGATTCTAGCTGGGTTCTAGCTTCTTCAACTTGCTCCACACTGACTTGTATTTCTTCACTCAACTGTTTCTAAACGTCCCCCTCGGTCTGCCGTAGAGCTGTAACGACGTGGTTCTGGAGCGCTTTGGCTCAGAGCTGAAGTACGATGCCGCACTCCGATTGGCCGCTCTGCAGATGTACATCCTCACCATGACAACCAGGCAGACGCAGAAGGTCTCCCTTAAATACATCCAGTAAGCGCCTCTGTCATATTCACCTTGCTCTTGCAATTGTGGTGGTGGTTATTGAACCCCAAAATAGTCCATGAATAACAGTTTGGGGTTTTATTAATAGACATGGGTGCATAATAATCGAGGATAAAAAGGTGAATGCTGACTTGCATTGCTTCTATGTCTTTGTATATATTAAATGCCTTACTGACTTCCAGGAAGGAGTGGGGTCTGCCACTTTTCCTGCCTCCAGCAGTGATGACCAGTATGAAAGAGAAGAATATAAAGAAGGCTCTGACTCACATCCTCAAAACCAATCAGAACCTAGTCCCTCCAGGGAAGAAGGTACAGTGCCCATCCATTATCACAGACTCGTTTTCCGTAACAACTAGTTCACTGTTTGCACCCTCTTCCTCTCTTTCCTTTCTCTTCCTCTCTTTCTTTTTCACTCTCTGTCTCCGTCGCTCTCTCTCTCACACTGACTTTGCCTCTCACAGAGGCAACGTCTTCCTTTCCTGTCTTGCTTTCTCGCTTACCTTTCACTCCATAGAATGTATGCTAAGCAAAACTGCCGTCTAGAGAGGACTGTAGCTGACCATTTCTCTCTCTTTTTTTTGCTTCATCTTCAGTGAAGTCAGTTGAATCCACATCATAATAGAGAGGTCGACAAGCTAATGCATTTCGGTTAACCCTAAACTATCTTTCTGTCCCTTTTTTTGTTCTGTAGTTGACTGCACTTCAGGCTAAAGTTCACTACTTGCGGTATCTCAGCGACCTGAGGTTGTATGGAGGGAGAGTGTTCAAATCCATACTTTTGGTAACTTTCACCAGTTGCATCGCATGCCCTATTTAAGAATTTGTCAAAGACGCCGCATCCAATCCGTATCCTGACTGATGTCTCTCACACATGCACACGCCCACTTTCGCACTCCCAGCAAGGTGAGAAGCAGACGGAGGTGACCCTGCTGGTGGGGCCCAGGTACGGCATCAGTCACGTGATCAACGCCAAGACCAACCTAATGGCCCTCCTGGCGGACTTCAGCCACGTGAACCGCATCGAGATCCTCACCGAGGACGACGTCAATGTCCGCGTGGAGCTGCATGTCATGGATGTTAGGGTGAGGGGCCGGGGCTCCCGGGGAACTTGACAGAGTCGACTGGTGAGAAGAGCGCCAACGGCCTGGCAATGGGACCTAATTAAATTAGTGAACTAACAGAAGTGGCTTGAGGGCAGAACTATGGGTAGATTTGTTTCAGATGTTTGCAGATAGCCTCATCTTAGCCGACTGGTAAACACTGGCAAGAACTCAGCTTGCCAGTAAGTGGAAAACAGTGTTGAACGTAAACATTTTCATAATTCTCGCAAGACCACGCTGTCATGTTATCTGATGCCTCTATTCCTTTATATTGAATCTCTAGCCCATCACATTGATAATGGAGTCTAGTGACGCCATGAACCTGGCCTGTCTCACTGCGGGGTATTATCGCCTCCTGGTGGACTCTAGAAGAACTATCTTCAACATGGCCCAGTGCAACAGCATCACTGAGGAAATGGGTGGGTCATCCAAAAAAGAGTCTATGTGGTGCGCGCGCGCACGCGCCTGTGTGTTTGTGGGTGAGTGGGCGGGTGGGTGGGTGTTGTATATGTCTTTCAAATAATTGGTCAAATTGTTGAGGAGAATTAAAAAAATATATTCATTTTAATTCCCTTCTGCAGATCAAGATAGACTTTTGGAGTGGCCGTACAGCACTTCATTAGGGAGCTGTGAGGACCCGAACGCTGCAGGTCGGGATGAGCATTACAACAGCAAAATGGACTTCTCCAACAGCGGACAGAGAGAAAACAACATATCTAACTACATCCCCGAGCCTCCACACCACACCTTGCCCCTGCAGCAGAACGACAGGCCGTCGGAGGGAAGGAGTCACCCCCAGCCCCCACCTCTCCCCCCTACTAGAAACAAACCCCAGGACTCTCCGCGGAGCGCCAAGGTCTCATTCATCTTCGGAGACCCCCCTCTGAACACCGTGAACCCCCAGAACTTAGGCTACGAGCGCCTGATGGACGAGAGTCCAGAGGTGCCCAGGCCCCCCGCCTACTTGCACAACAACGGCAACAACACCGGCGACTTCAGAACCCCAGACGGGCTGCCGGTGCCCTTCCAGTTCGCCGGCGGCAGCGGCAGTCAGCACGTGATCTACAGCAACATCGGCGAGGAGCCGGCGGAGGAGCCGCTGCTGAGGGACCTCTGCTACGCCGACACCACGGACGACGCGGAGGACGAGGATGACGCCAGCTGCGAGGAGGACTCAGCCGGGACGGGCGCCGGGCGGGACGCCGGCCGAGGCGCTACGGCGGCAAGCAAGGCCACGTTCCTCAGCCTCTCGGGCTCCAGCGACGACATCATCGACCTGACCTCGCTTCCTCCGCCCGAGGGGGATGACGAAGACGACGACACCGACGGCGCGCTCCATTCGCTGAATCTCGCCATCGCCGCCCCCCCCCCGGGGTTCAGAGACAGCTCGGATGAGGAGAGCCCAGAGGGTCGCCCGCTGGCCACCGCCGACAACGACGACATGCCCGTGTCACTGATCGACGCCGTGCCCACGGGGGTGCACGCTGAGGGGAGTGGCGGGGAGAGGAGGCTGGAAGATGCCGTGGTGTCCACGCTGCAGGCGCTGGAAGCCCTGGCTGTGTCCGAGGAGAGGCCATGCCCACACCCGCCACGCCCGCAGCGACCACACCCAAACAGTAACCCAGGTCTTTACTACAACTATCACGTCTACATAATTTGCTTTGTGATCAGACCTGGCCCAAGATTAGTCAGACAATGATAATAATAATAATTTTTATTGGCAATACAACTGTGCACATTTTATGTAGAAAATGTAGGATTTTTGCTGATTTTGTTTCTGTCTCTGGCTCACATAGGTGTGAATATCTCTCGAGCCTTCAGTCCAGAATCTTCCTCTGACTCGGGCAATGAAACCAACTCCTCTGAGATGACCGAGACCTCAGAGCAGGCCGCTGCGCACAAACTCATCCACGAGAACCACCGGCGCCTCCTTATTGCCACCTCCGAGGGCTACCAGCCTCTGATGGAGGAGAAAACAGACTTCCCAGTCTCGCCTAGCACAGCAGGAGGGGCCACCAGAAAGAAACCCCACAGTCCCTCCCATCATCAAGATGGGGGGCCACAATCATCTTCTACACTTCCTAAACAGACCCTCCATCCAGATGCTATGCAGCTGGACCCAGAAACTGTTGACACTCTGACTAATCTCTCCTCTTGCTCTGGCAAACGACCCAATTCTGTGGTTGTCGGAGGGAAACGATCCAAAAAGTCAGCCGATGTCAATGGGAAGTTCAACACATTCAGTGCCAGAGATGGCCACAGAGGGAACCAGCTGGACATAGAGCGAGCCTTGTTCTGCGATAGGCTGCAGAGAAGGCTGCCGCCTCCTCTTCCAGAGAGCTCCACCTCCGTCATGGCGGAAAACCTGGCGGCAAACAGTCTGCCAAGAATCCACCGCAGCATGCTGCGCCCCCCTCCCCCGCACCCTGAACGGACGGAGCCTGATGAGGAACGCAAGGAGTCTTCAGGGGGTAACAATGAGGCCACGGCTGTCCAGAAGGAAGAGAACCTTGAGGGAGCATCAGGTCCCTTCCCCACTTCCCCGGCCAAGAAACCCCGGGAACATCCTAGCGGGCAGGGAGATGCCCCAGCGGAGCCGCCTCAGCAGGTGAGGCCAGGGGTGGCCCGGCTCTGTGAGTACCACCTGGCCAAGCGGATCTCATCCATCCACAGCGAAGCCCATAACTCCCTGCAGGGCTCCCAGTGCTCGTCCCTGGACGCAGGCTGCAGCACAGGGAGCAGCGCCTGCGGCACCCCGACGGACTCGCCCCTCTGCCCCCCTGACGGTCATCGCCACCCGCTCTCCGAATCGTCCTCGTCCCTCGTCAGGGTTCTCACCTACGAGGACAAGGCTCCCCATGGCACCCCGGGTCAGACCCCCACGGGCAAGGACCTCCACCCACACGCGGACCCTGCACTCCTGCGGAAGATGCTGCCCAACATCCACCCCCCGGGGTTGGAAAGAGACGGTTCCATCCGGTCGGCCAAGATGAAAGAAACCCCAGGTAGTACAGCTAGAAGGGCTAACCTTCAAAATGATCTGCATGCCAAGCCAGCCTGTGCGAGGGGTGCCAACCCCAAGGAGGGGAGTGAGGCCTATAGGCAGCTCATTAACTACCTGACAGTGAGCCAGATGCACCAGGGGGGGAAGTTGCACAGTGCAGGCCTGGGAGGGGGAGTCAGGAAGGACACCAGGAGGTATATTACTAGCAATCCCCAGATTATAGAAATGGTTAGGAGCAAAGGGAACACTGTGGGCCGCTTTCCATGCATGCACCCCTCGTCCTCCTCACCCTTCCTCAGCCCAAGTCTAGTCAACCTCAATGCAGCTGCCCCGCGGGGCTGCAAAGGCCCACAAACGTATCACTCCGCCACCCTCCCTGCTAAGCTGAAGAGCGCTCCTGACTTGCATGCTCAGAGACCAGCCGACAGTCTTGAATTGAGGCCCAGTGGCGCGGAGAGGAGGAGCTCCTTTTCGGGCATTGAGAGAGAGTTAGAGAGCGTCGCTGTCGACCCCGAGGTCGAACGGTTCTTGTCGTTAAGGGACGGCGCCCATGGAGGGGGCGGGGGCATGGTCCACAGGCCCCCCTCCAGGTCGCGGAGCGTGATGTCCCAAGGCAGTGCCGGCAGCTGTGGCCCAGAGGAATGGCTCAGGTCTGACTGCAGGACAAAGCATGCCGTCCAACAGGCTCTTAACGATTCTCTCTGTTTCTCTGCCGCCCCTAGTGTAGCTCGCACTGAGCAGCTGGGGACGCTACTAGGAGCGGGAGCGGGTGACTACCCGTCAGCTTTCATTAGGCAGGCCCGGGCCTGTACCACGCATCCACCCCCCCCTCCACCACCACCACCGCCGCCACCGCCTCCCCTACCAGTCAACATGAGCGCTCACAACTGCACTGTGCCAAAACAGGAGTCCACCGTCACATACAGGGAGAACCACGTCCAGTCAATCACCCCCAGCCTCCACCACCCATGCGAGCCCAACATCAGCAGCCTTCACCGCAGCAGGGACTCAAGCATGAACAGCCTTCACCGGAGCAGGGAGCCCAGCGCCAACAGCCTGCCGCGGGGCAGGGAGCTCAGACGAAGCACCAGTAATGTAACCACAGGCTCCAGTAGTGTAGAGATGCTCTTCGATAAAACCAGGACTAAGTGCCAGCAGCAGCAAGGATCTACTGACCCCAAACCCCAGAGAAGACCCACAAGGAAGAGGTTGTCAAAGAGCTACTCGCAGGGCTCTGTGGCATCCACTTGCTGGTCAGCTGGGGGCAGAGACAGCCGGAGGGCTTCAGTGATGTTCCCCCTGCAGAAGGATGCCAAGCATATGAAGGGATCGCAGAAGCTGGATGCAGGCAGTCCCTGGAGGTGCCACGGTCCTTTTAGCTACTGCTTCTTCAAGAGGAAGAGCCAGGCAGAAGAGGATGAGGTAGAGGCCGGCGAGAGGGATGAGAGGGTCGACAGTTTGAGGCGCTGCCGTGGCGGGGAAATGGAGGAAGCATCTACCTACGGCCTAGCCGTGGACGCTGCAGGTGACCAGCTGTACGGCGAGGTCTTGACCAACATGAGCTTTAGCGACCGACTTTCACGCATCAACGCACTCAAAGACCGTATGTACGTCTTCCCCAGTGGCTTCTCAGACGTGCGCCGTGACGCCAGCGAGCTCACTGCCCTGGTCCGTTCCAGTATCGGCAGGGGGGACCGCGGTGGCCAGTCACAAGTCACGGTTGACCTTTCCCAGTACAAGCAGCTGCTGTCCATCGAGTCCAAAGAGCTGGGGCGGGCGTGCCGCAGGATGGCCCAGGCTCATGGCAGCCCGGAGGAGATGCTACTTGCCATCACCTGCAGCTTCCAGGTGCTGTGCTGCCTATCCGAGGCCTGCATGTGCCTGGTAAGGTGTCTGGGGGCGTCGGCCAGCCAGCAGCAAAGAGAGGTGGTGGCCAAGGTGGACGAGGTGGTCATGAACTACATCTGCCTGTTGCGCGCTGCTGAGATGGCATCCATTGGAGCGCCCAGCGACCACAATGTCAACGCCCTTGTCCGTCACTCCAGCACCATGTCGGCCATTGCCAATGCACTCACCCGCTCCCTCAAAACACTGCTTAGCAAATAGCGGGGCCGCCCAGCTGGTGGTCCTCGACTGTTAGTGTTGTGTACATTATGCAAAGCCATACAAGCCACTGACCTTTGGAATAAGAACTGATGTTATTATAGGCACCCTTCTTCTTGTGCATATGTATTTTCTATGTATAAAATGTACATACATATTATACGCTTTATGATATATATATATAGAGATATATAGATAGATAGATAGATAGATAGATAGATAGATAGATAGATAGATAGATAGATAGATAGATATATACATTGCTATAGACATTTTAAGAGGTTATTGGGAAAACATATGTTATTAATGTGATATTGATGATGCAGTTCTAGGTTGCAATGTGGAGAGGATTGACCCAACAGAGCACTTATTGTAAATTGCACTGCATTTAGCACCACTTCATATTGTCATTTTTAAATTATGTTGACCATTTTTTTAACAAATACCAAGGGCATCAATATATAATGAAAAAATAAAAATATGTAAGCAATTGTCTATTTAAAGAGCTTTTATGTCAACCAAGCAGTGTGTAACTTTGGATTTTTTTAAGTTCTTTCATTGTAAACGTTTTACTATGATTACCTCTATACTCAATGGCATCCTTACACATCTATGCATCTTATGAAATTGTATTTCTCTCACCATAAACATTCTCTAATCCTCTAAAAAAAAGTCAGCATTCTTTGGCCAATTAAAATGTTTTACAGATTTGAGAATCACGGTGTGTCTTCACCGATTATTTGAGTTGCAACTCTAACATGTTGTGGAAGAACTTTAAGTAAAATAAATATTCACTTTTGCACTGTGTGAAATTTTTCTACAACCTTCAAGACTAGTAAATGATTCTTTCTACCAAAAATGCCAAGGTCCTTTTGAAGGGTTTAATGCCAAATTGTCCGATTTAACTGAACATAAAACCAACTTAATTTCCAACCAGTTTTGGTTAAACAGGCACCCCGCGTAGCTGTTCCTCTTGTCCAGCTGGGATAAAGCGCTTTGCAGCAAAACACCAAAGGCATTATTTGTGGCTCTGGTGGTGTGATGGAAGTAATGTGGTCCCTGTTCTGCCACTTAAAGCATTTCGCGATGATCAGTTAGATGCCTTAATATAAGTTCATAAAATTAGACGTTTGCAGAAAATAGAGGTTTAGGGCAAGTTAAAAATATACACAGGCCCTGTGGCGGATAACATGTTTGGTGCGCTCAATTGAGATTGCTTGATATCGCTTGTGAACATTGTAGAGGTAAACCCTACATACAGTGGATATAAAAAGTCTACACACCCCTGTGGAAATGCCAGGTTTTTGTGATGTAAATGAATGAGACAAAGATAAATCATGTCAGAACTTTTTCCACTTTTAATGTGACCTATAATGTGAACAATTCAATTGAAAAACAAACTGAAATCTTTGAGGGGGAAAAATTTAAAATAAAAAGCTTACAATAACCTGGTTGCATAAGTGTGCACACCCTCTTATAACTGGGGATGTCACTGTGTTCAGAATTAACCAATCACATTCAAACTCATGTTAAATAGAAGTCATTACACATCTGCCATCATTTAAAGTGACTTTGATTAATCACAAATAAAGTTCAGCTGTTCTAGTAGGACTTTCCTGACAAAATTGTCCCTCCAAAATTGATGAAAAGACGAGAAGAAAACTGGTCAGGGAGGGTTCCAAGAGGCCTACAGCAACATTAAAGTAACTGCAGGAATTTCTGGCAAGTACTGGCTGTGTGCTACATGTGACAACTATCTCTCGTATTCTTCATATGAATGGGCTATGGGGTAGGGTGGCAAGATGGAAGCCTTTTCTTACAAAGAAAAACATCCAAGCCCAGCTGAAGTTTGCAAAAACAAACATCAAGTCCCCCAAAAACACGTGGGAAAATGTGTTATGGTCTGATGAAACCAAGGTTGAACTTTTTGGCCATAATTCCAAAAGGTATGTTTGGCGCAAAAACAACACTGCACATCACCCAAAGAACACCATACCCACGGTGAAGCATGGTGGCAGTATCATGCTTTTGGGCAGTTTTTCTTCAGCTGCAACCAGGGCCTTAGTCAGGGTGGAGGGAATTATGAACAGTTCCAAATACCAGGCAATTTTGGCACAAAACCTTCAGGCGTCCGTTAGAAAGATGAAGATTAAGAGGAAGTTCACCTTTCAGCACGACAACGACCCAAAGCCCACATTCAAATCCACAAAAGCATGGCTTCACCAGAAGAAGATTAACGTTTTGGAATGGCCCAGCCAGAGCCCAGACCTGAATCCAATTGAACATCTGTGGGGTGATCTGAAGAGGGCTGTGCACAGGAGATGTCCTCACAATCTGACAGATTTGGAGCGCTTTTGCAAAGTGTGGGCAAATATTGCCATGTCAAGATGTGCCATCCTAATAGACTCCAACCCAAAAAGACTGAGTGCTGTAATAAAATCAAAAGGTGCTTCAACAAAGCATTAGTTTAAGGGTGTGCACACTTATGCAACCAGGTTATTGTGAGTTTTTTATTTTTCCCCCTCAAAGATTTCAGTTTGTTTTTCAATTGAATTGTTCACATTATAGGTCACATTAAAGATGGAAGAAGTTCTGACATGATTTATCTTTGTCTCATTCTTTTACATCACCAGAACCTGGCATTTTAACAGGGGTGTGTAGACTTTTTATATCCACTGTACATACACATATATATATAATGTTATGTTCTGCTCCCTGGTCCTGTCACTTCAATTGAACGGCCAGTAGGGCAGTAAGGACCACATTCACTGATATAAATAACTAGTTAGGCCCATGGGGGTTGGCGGGGGTGGGGTTAACGATTAGTTAGTTTGTTTAGGGGGTGTTGGACTTCGAACCGAGTATTTAAACCCGCCCTTAAAAATCTAAATGATAAGCATTGATTTTGTCCAATGAAAAAGTTGTATTTCCGGTCTTCCACGTGAACCTCTCACTTCCTTCAGTGTTGAGCACCTTATCTCTCCTCCCGTGCTGAGCTGCTATGCGTGAACTGCAGGAATAACAAATTAGCTTCACTCACCCCTTGGGGGATAATTGTTGCATCAAAAATCTCCTACACTCCTCTCCCACAACCAAAGTGTACAGAAATACTTCGGACATGCCGAACATCGTGCTTTTCAGCGGGAGCTCCCACCACGACCTTTCACAAAAAGTGGCTGATCGCCTCGGACTGGAACTGGGGAAAGTAATAACGAAGAAATTCTCCAACCAAGAGACATGGTAGGTTTACTGAACTTAATTTTCGTCTGCCTTTTGGTGTATGCATGATTACCTGGTAAACTCTTCCCAGCTGCATTAGCGAGTTAGCATAGCAAGGCAAGTGCTATTGCCGTTACACAGCAGCCTAATGCATACACATGACATGTGCGCTGGAGTATTAAATCAATGTGTGTCACATGCTTCGTGAACTGCCCGCGTAACAGTGAAGTGTTTAGTTAATGGACCTCTTTCCAACAATGCAGAGTTCAACTGTCACTAGCTGTAGCACATATTACCGCCCGTTGCTGTATCGATGGTTTGCGCCGTTGGCTAACCGACTACTGTACTGTAGTCAGTAATTCTTTGGACACGGTGCGCTGATTTAATTGTTGAATTGTGAGATGTATCATGCTAACCTGCTGGTGTTAGCCATTAGACTCACGTGACCTGCAAGAAGGACACTAATTAAACAGCTGCACATGCTCAGGTAAACAGAAACCAACTGGTGGCGACGGAAGAACAATTCCCCAGTGTACACTTATATCTTTTTTTATCCTAAGGATCAACATATTATGTCACATCTGAACATTATCCTGTTATACCTTGCTGAATGCACCATGGTTCCAACTCAGCCTAAATTATGTCACATGCGTAGGTCTAGATCTATGGCAATTTGCAGCGAGGAAACAGGCTGACGTGTTTGTTCGTTGTAAGTTAAGTCTGTTGTAAGGCTTATCTCTCAGTGTACCTCTGTGGGGTTTACTTCATAGGACATCCAATATGATGTAATCGTTGTGAGCGAGTTCGCTGCTCTCTAATTGATTTAACCTTTATTATCCTACCTATTCACTTGGGTTAAACATTCAAGCACGTTTCGACATGGGCTCCTTGTTGCATGAAACATCAATTTTCCATGTAAAATAAAATATCACAAGCTGGGCCTCTAAAGGATGAT
>JACXGI010002187.1:21811-58895 GCA_016801175.1 Esox masquinongy
GTGTGTGTGTGTGTGTGTGTGTGTGTGTGTGTGTGTGTGTGTGTGTGTGTGTGTGTGTGTGTAAATAAAATTATGTTAAATGATTTGTTGTTCGTTTTGTCCATAACTGTTTATTAACCATAATTCATTCACATTTAATTCTTTATTAGAATATTTATTTTCTGAGTTGTATATTCTTGGCTTTATCATTTTATTAGTCAGTCGTTTCTGTGATCACATAAGAAAAGGTGACAGTTCAGTTAGTTGTATGATAATCTAAGAAATGATCAGCACTAGATATGACAGGTTAGGGCAAGTGGTCTGGCTTAGGCCCACGGGCTAATCCAATGTTCAGGCAACTGAACTATTTGACAAAAAAGGCCTCTAAATTCAGTTATGAGCTGTGATTTCATGATTCTATTTTTAGTAATCTAATGTAAGGTTGTTGTTTTTTCTCCATTTGTTACCCCAGTAAGGTTTTCCCTAAACAAACGAACACTTTCGTGTCTTAAGATTTACAAGCAAACAGGATGTGTGGTTCTACCTGGTGGAGCGTGTCCTGAAGAGATGGGAGGGCAACGGTAGAGTACAATGATTCACTCTTTCACGTACAGCTTCCAAGGCAATCAACTGTAAACATGGCCAATGTCAAAACCCCAGAAAAGACTGATGTCATGGCTAAACACAGGTCCCTTATTTGAGCCTTGTCCCTAGCACTGTGACACAAAAATGGCAAAGTGAAGTTACCAGCCCAGGTGTCAACATCCCACTGACAATTACTACCCCCTAATTACAGCCAGCACACGCATGGTAAATAGAAATGTAGGTCAGTTTGGATATAATGGCCAATCCCTCAATCCTACACTCTTTATATAATGTGCTGGTTGAGTATCGGCGTTGTTTCATTTTTAATATTAACTTTTTCTAGATATAATTGTTTCCTCTTGTCAAGATTGAAGCTGTGTCCTATCCTTTACGTCATACAAGATTATTACTGAATCTGTGCAACAATGCTCTGACAGTGTTGAAGAACACTGTATGCACGTGCATATCGTCAGTTTATGGTTATAGTCAGATCAGAATGTGTATTTCACTTGTCTACAGCTGTCTTAACTGGTGGGCAAAATCAGAATGTGGACAAGATCAGAACTAGGGACACATGAAAGCATGCGGTTTAAACAGGCCTAGTCACGTCCTTTGCTGTTCTTATGAATGTGGCCAATAATACTAAGCATTTTTGTTGAATTGAAGTATATGCGTGTCCTTTAAACTTCAGATGGACGTTTATTAAACATTAACATGCTAGCAAAACAGTGAGTCTTAGTTCTCTTACAGCATTTGATACAACTGTTTTCTTTATAGCTGTGTTTTTTGTAACTTTTTGTCTTGTGCTGCTTCAGGTGCCTTCCGATTGAAATAAATGTAGCTCGCTTCTATATTCTATCGTTTACTCTTATTTGTCATCAAGCATGTGGGTAATTTAAGTGTAATGTAGTTTGAAAGCAAAAGGAACAAGCTATGTTGGTGGAGAATGGCCGCTAGCTACCGTTACAGTGCCACACTCTCCCTATGCACACCTCACACTTGCAGTACAGAGGGGCCCGGGAAAGTTTGCACATGCAGTCACAAGGTAAATAAATTGTGTAGCGGTGTCTGTGGAGTTTTGAATGACACAATGCAGTTTGTAAAACAGCTGCAGTCCTGCACTGTGATTCAGATTGCTTTTCAGCTTTCAAGAGGATGTGCTGAGATGTTTTTTTTGTTTGGGGTTTTCGTATGCCCTGATATATCATCTAAACGATACTCAAGAAGACAAGACAAGATACTCAAAGCTGAGTGGCATTTAGATGAAAAATACCGCTTCTGGACCTTAAATAGGGAAATTGTCCTTTAAGACTGAGGGATAGTCTGTCTTCCTGGTGTCGTTCTGGTTCATTTCACGCTGTTTGCTCAACCAATTTCAGACCTGAATCCTGACGCTGGAAGGAGCACACTCTTTGGCCTACTACCTTGATTGAGCAAACAAGACAGAATCATTATCGAAATTGTGCGAATCCTAGCCAATACTGTCTTTAACATTTTACACCAACACACAATTTGCTGACATTCCCTCCACTGAAATTACCCAATGAAGACAATAGTACAGACCCAACTTTAATTCAGAATTTGTTTTGGACATTCAATTCCATGGTCTACTGCTCAGAGAAATCCTACAATATACACGCTTGTGATCATATTCTGAACCTTTTCTGAAATCCTTCTCCATCCAACTGAAGCTGTCCTTTCTCCCAGGACCCGAATGGGGCAACCCGCCTTTCCCAGAAGGTAGGCATAGTCCCGTCCCATTTTCCCAAAACATCTGAACCGGACCCGTCGTTGCCTTTCGTGAACACGTTCAGGTGTTCAATTAAGAAGGCTGAATTCCACATCAAATTTTTATTTTATTTCAAATGATTCACTTTGCCATCACCAACAGGGAATTTTTTCCTCAATAATATTTCTGTATTTCACGGCTTTTTGAAGAAAGCTAAGATCCTTCCGAATGCTATTAGCTCATCTTTGTTGAATGCAGACATTTAACTTAAACACGTTTTTGGCAGTTTGCCTCAAACCCTGTATGACAACTCCAAAGCATACATTGCGGCTGATAATATTTGGCCCTTGCGCCATATCGTCAAAGCATCAGATAGTGCTGAGTCTTATAATTCAGTTTTCTCACTTTTGATGGCATGGTACTATTAATGGGAAGTTTTATATCACAAGTTTGGTGGTTATTCATATGATCCAGTCATTGTACGTGAACCCCTCTACACTGGCTCTAACCACCCCTTTGACCGGTTAGTTAACTGGGCCACGGACAAAGCCGAGACAACAATTCAGTAAAAAAAAAAAAAAAAAATAGTTCATAGGGGTAAGACAGGTCAGTGAAATGGCGGTTGCTAATGTTTGAAAGACGTTTTCTGACGGATATTATTGATTGTGCTCCTGCAAACCGATGCACTCGTATCTTAAACTTTGAACCAGCGATCGATCGAGTATCAGTGAATCATTACATTCCCACTGTCTGCATGTAGTAGTTTGCTTTTTATCAGCCATTTTGATTACGGTAATCTACTATGGAATTTGTGGAGACATAGGAAAAGGGCTGTCTTAATAGCGGGAGTTAATGGTGCACAACGATGCTGATTAATTAGCCTTTTATCTGACACTTTTCAGAAGGTTTTCAAATCTGGGTACCATTGCAGCCCTTTAGTTGACAGTCAGTTGTTTGACTGATTCGTTGAAGTGTTGAAGTGTCTGTCTGGTTGGCTGTGATTAGTCTAGGCTACCCCTTTTCTCATCAGTCATTGAATTTATCTATGGATATAAGTGTTCCATCTCAATGTTGTTCACCAGTGGTCTTAAACTGAAAATGCTCAAATGTAATGTGCACAGCCTGTGACTATCCTCAGGCTACGGCCACAGAAACAGGTTTTTCTGTCTGGATCGGGATGTATAATCTCAGCCACCCTTCTATGTATGACTCCCATTAAGATACGCACAGGAAATGAGAGGCAGTTGAAATTCACGTGCCACGTTTGGCGGCACCCACCCTGAATGCGAAACAGTTGGAGAGTGGCTACGGATTCGCCGACGTCAAATGTCTCACACGATAACTACATGCAACGTGCACTGTTTATCCATCCTGTGCATAGCTCGGGTTCTGAAGATCACCGACGGGCCCAGGAGGAGAGCTACTGAGGTGTTGGTACAGCTGAAACTGACAACAGTATTGCGTTACGTATCTGTATATTTTCTACCGTCCCTGACCCCCTTCAGAGTCTACAATAGAACGGGAAATTATTCATCACACTGTCTTCCAGCTGCCCCCCCCCCCAGTTATACCAGTCTTCTGCCTGCCTGAACGTGATGAATCCTTCAGTCTGTACAGCAGCAGTAGTAGGAGCCGCGGGTCACATGTCTCCTCCTCACATGTCTGTCTTACTGTCTCCCCCCTACTGCTTGGAGGAACACTGGCCTCCCCGGGCCTCTCCTCTGGGTTTGTTCAGAACGCTTTGTCGGATGTGATCACGTGACTCCAGCAGGGAAAGGGGGTTCTTGTCCTCTCTGGAATGTTTCTCGCACGCACGCACACACACACAAAAAAGGTTTATGCTTGTTTTGATGCCGGCAGGGTGTCTTCTGGAGCGTGCGTGCGTGCGCGTGTAGTTATGTACAGATGGTTCCTGAGGAAGTGTCCTTCCTGACCTGTGTCGTTGGATAGTGATTTGGGGGCTAGGTTGTTCAAGCGTATGCCTGTTTCCTTAGCTTGAAAGGAGGGACATGACCTAGTAGTCAAAAATAGTCATGATGAGAGGGGTATGAGTGGCCTATGTCTTCTGTCAGGGCATGCCAACGTTACAGAGCAGTGACAGCAGGGTGATGATGAAGAGGAGGAGGAGGAGGAGAGGTTTTTCACCTCAGTCTGAAAATAAGCGAGAGGTTCCATGCAAGCGGCAGTGGTGAGTAGTTGAGACTTTTCACCCGTTCGTTTTGGAGGTGACGCTAACAATCCGATGCCCGTTTCCCCTCCCCGACAGTGTGGAGATAGGGGAGAGTGTGCGCGGCGAGGACGTCTACATCGTTCAGAGTGGCTGCGGGGAGATCAACGACAACCTCATGGAGCTGCTGATCATGATAAACGCGTGCAAGATCGCCTCGTCGTCCCGCGTCACTGCCGTCATACCCTGCTTCCCCTACGCACGGCAGGACAAAAAGGACAAGGTAGGTCTGCGCTCACGTCAACCCCTGGCTCTGGCTCCAGTGCCACGCCACATTCTCTTCCATGGTTCTCCCGGTTGTTACACACAGTCTTTATTAGGGCACGTTGTATGATCTATATGTTTTGCGATGGAAAAACAGTAATATTTCCTTCCAATAAAGGCCATATTTGTTAAATCAGGCAACTTTTCTTTTTTTAAAGATGAACCTAATTGGTCTGTCTTTCAACCGTTAGCGCCATTGTTTCTACACGCTATCGCCATATAACAGTTTGTGCTGACTCTTAGCAGCTAGCATTAGTTAGACAAACTCAAAGGTGTGAAGTCAGACATTCCAAAGGGGGAGTAGTTCACACACCTCACTTATCTGGTAAATGATTGTCAACCAGTTACAGTGGCTTCAGAAAGTATTCGGATCGTTTCACTTTCTCCATGTTATGTCCTGTTATAGACCTCATAATATGTTCAGTATTTGTTTTGCCATAAGTCTAGACACAATAACCCGTAATGACAAAGCCATTAAACGTTTTCGTAAATGTGCCAATTTATTGAAAATGGGAAAACAGATCTCATGTACCTAAATATTTAGGCTCTTTGCCATGTCAAAGTAAATACCAAGCCATGAATTCCAAGGAACTCTGTGTAGACCTGAGAGAAATGTGTCACAGCCTAGATCTGAGAAGGTTAGAAGACAAGGTTAAAACAAGACAGTTTCAAGTGGTACTCACATGTGATATACACATTTAATAATTAATAGGCTACCTACCAAATCTTATATAGGCTTTTTACTATTTGAATGTTAAGGGGTTCTACATATTCTGGTTAATATCTTAGGTTATTCATGAGGAAGAAAAGAGACCTAGTAACTGAAGGCTAAATTTTGAGCTGTGTGTGTGTTTTCATGTGAGATGAATGGCAGCTTCAGGCAGAATCTCTGTACACAGATTCACACAAGACAACATTCTAATACACAGTTTGAAACACACAGAACAACATTCTAATACACCATGTGCAGTTTTCAGATGGTTTATATAATGCTGTTATTTGCCTCTGGGATTTCAGTGTTATTCATGTCTGCATTTAAATTGAGGGACGGTTTTGGTGAATCCTTTACCTACATAATTATAGTTATTAGCATCATTATTAATGGCTAAACGTGTAATGCAGGCTAACAAAGCACAAATACAGGGTAATTATCGTTGCCTATTCAGAAAGTTGCAGGAAAACATGAACCGTTGCATTCAGGTCTTGTCTAGGGGCAAATGAATATATTTAATATAGCAAGTTGATTCCCTACTAATCCCAAACGTTTTTTTAAAAATAATTTCTGAATTGTGTTTTAATATCTGGTTTCTGTGATACCATCCAGGTTTTTTGGCGGGAGGGTGGAGCAGTTTAGAGTAGTTATATAAAGAGTGTTTCTCACTATGACACACTTTCACCTTAGATTCTTTTTGTCTCATTGTTTATCGAGTTGGATTTTATTACATAAACCCCCAGCAGGAATCAAATATTCGGGTGATTATTTTTTTAAGCTAATTTCCTTTGTGGTGTTACCATTCAGTCAGCATCTTTCAGGCAGGCTATTAGATACTACTAATAATAATGAATTTCCACAAATGTTATTCCATTGCCAGCCTTAGTTGCTATGAAAGTAAAGTCCCTTAATTATATATATTTTATTTTACAGAAAATTATTAGAATTATATTAAACTGTACAGAAAGTAATTGGCAACAGACACACATTACATAAATGTATTCAGGCAAAGTCCAGTTTCTTTGACCCCTTGACTTCTTCAGCTTGTTTTTAGCCTTTAAAAGTGCCAACCTCGCTGATGAAGTTCTGTGCTCCATCTTAAAGACTGCCTGCATTTACCTCTGTGCCCCAGAGTCGTGCTCCGATCTCAGCCAAGCTGGTGGCCAACATGCTGTCAGTGGCTGGGGCCGACCACATCATAACCATGGACCTGCACGCCTCTCAGATCCAGGTGGGCAGAACCCTGCTATAGTTTCGCTTCACTTAATCCTAATGAGGATTGAAATGCATCGGGAATACATAAAACCCCTTGTGTGTCTATATAGTAACAGGACTTTCATGTTTTTCTAAATGGTAAATGAGGAGTGTTAGTGCATGACCTGCTGTATCTCCAAAGGGATTCTTCGATATCGCCGTGGACAACCTGTATGCGGAGCCGGCCGTCCTCCAGTGGATCCGGGAGAACATTCCGGAATGGAAGAACAGCTGTATCGTGTCCCCTGACGCCGGAGGAGCCAAGCGGTAAGAACCTCGGGCCTTGGATTCCAAGAAGTGCTCTCTGAAACAGCTCCATTGTTCTGGCTCGGGGAAATAAGATAAAGTTGCCATGGTTTTCTTCAGTGTGTCAGAGATGCGGGGAAAGTGTGCTCTGTGAGAAATGTTTCCCGCTTTCGTCTCGTCGTTGCGTGCAGTCTTGCCCGAGAGTTGCACACTCTCCAGGGAGCGCCATGCGGCCAGCGTTAGTGTTGTAGCAGACCACGAGATACAATGTCAGCTGAGCCCTGACGCCCCTGCCTGATGTCTCTCCAGAGTCACCTCCATCGCCGACCGTCTGAACGTGGAGTTTGCCCTAATCCACAAGGAGAGAAAGAAGGCCAACGAGGTGGACCGCATGGTGCTGGTCGGCGACGTGAAGGACCGCGTTGCCATTTTGGTTGATGATATGGCCGACACCTGCGGCACAATTTGCCACGCGGCCGACAAGTGAGTCCAAACTCTCTCTCTCTCTCACACACACACACACACACACACGGAGCACAGAATTTTCCGAAACGTCTACCATACTGTTGATCCACTTCCTGCGCGTCATCACATGGTTTTAGTCTCACTGCAGGTGAGACTAAAACTCATCTGTTTCCGTCAGTTTTTACATTTCCCGTGAAGGCACAGGTATTGATCCGTCTTCCTCATTTTGCAGGTTGATTGACGCTGGTGCTATAAAGGTCTATGCCATCCTCACACACGGCATATTCTCTGGTCCGGCCATCTCTCGCATCAACAATGCACCATTCGAGGCTGTGGTTGTCACCAACACCATTCCCCAGGAGGAGAAGATGAA
Source organism: Esox masquinongy (assembly GCA_016801175.1). Taxonomy (NCBI): domain Eukaryota; kingdom Metazoa; phylum Chordata; class Actinopteri; order Esociformes; family Esocidae; genus Esox; species Esox masquinongy. The sequence continues at coordinate 29,646 of JACXGI010002187.1, forward strand.
GTCGTGCCCCAAGATACAGGTACCCAGCTGTTCAGATGGGCAGCTGCTAGCAATTAAGGAATGCCTCTGGGAAAACCATACAGTCTTTTCCCTTTCTGGTACTCATACGCCCCTGTGGTTCTCCATTGTTGTCCCGGGATTAGGGCTTCCCGACCCTACCGAGGGGCGTCGTTACTGTGCCCTGTGGGACACAACGGTCTCCACGGAGATGTGTGTAATGCTGTTGTTTCTACGGTCTCCAGGGAAATGTGTGTAATGCCGTTGTTTCAACGGTCTCTACAGAGATGTGTGTAATGCTGTTGTTTCTACGGTCTCTACGGAGATGTGTGTAATGCCGTTGTTTCTACGGTCTCTACGGAGATGTGTGTAATGCCGTTGTTTCTACGGTCTCCACGGAGATGTGTGTAATGCTGTTGTGTCTACGGTCTCCACTAGGTCATAGACATATCCATGATCCTGGCCGAGGCCATCAGGAGGACCCACAACGGCGAGTCGGTGTCCTACCTCTTCAGCCACGTGCCCTTGTAGAGTACAGCTGGGACGGGAATAACGGCCTCCTCACGCTCTGGATCAGCTCGCACGTTCAGTCACCCCCCCCTCCGGGAAGTCCTTAAACCCTGCCAGTCTGGGCCAAAAACATGTGATTGGTTGCTAAAGGTCACGCCCCACATGCTCCATAGGTCCGCGCGGAGACCCGAGAGAATCACCTCCTTTTTGAGACCAGCAACTTTCTATTTAAGTGTGTTACCATGTTAAGTTTTTCCCTATTGTTTTGTTTTCTTGTCAACGTCATTCTTGGCCAGCCTTGCAAACCCAAGAGATCTGGCTGTAACTTCAACCTAAGGTTGATTACCTAACCATTTCCATGTTTGGTTGTACCTCATTTCTCTAATTCACTATAAATGAAAGCATTCCATTGTGTGATGTCATTCATTGATTTACCTGATTGTTCTTATTGGCTCCGTGGAGAATCGGCAACACGGCTGGTTTTAGCAGCTAAGCACTTTTCTGTTTCATAGATACACGCTGGTGAGCAAATGGCAGTCTTTAAACACAAAAGAGAAGCAAAGTGGAGGGGTCATCTGAACTTTGGTTGCAAAGTTAAGGAGACCAGAAAACAGTTGTTCATCTTTTTTAATCAGATTCATTCCTTCACCTAGCAGGAGATGCAACATGGGGTTAGGGTATGGGACCACAGTCTGGTTTTACTCCATGAAGATGTCTCACGATCAGAGAGAGAACAGTGATTTTGTAATTTGAGATCTTACAGATTTTTTTCCTACCACATCGTAATGATTGAGTGGAGGCCATAATTGTAAAAACAGCAAATGTTGCACTTCTCCATGTTGCATGCCTACAAAACATTCACCTCTTATTAACTAATGTTGTCTGTAAGATTGTATCATGGGACTCCACTTGAAATGGAGAAATTGTTCCAAGCATTTCCACATTGTAACCTAGTTAAACTATTCTTTGGTGCCATCTAACAATGCCTATATCACGTATGCCTTTGTTTCCTTCAAATGGGAGGTGTTTGCACCTGGTATTGCTTCCCCCCAGTGACGAGATGTGGCATTGCAACCAGTCTTGCTTACCTCCTTTGTATTTTTGCTGACGTTTGCTTCAGAACCGTCTAACACCACCTCTCATCGGTTGCTACCCAGTTCCCCGCTATATCAGGTGTGTCTGTTCAATGCTATTGGTCGAACCACCCTCACCCAAAAGGTCATGAACTTAAAAGTTTGTAGTGTTATTTTATTTGTTTCTAGTGCGGAGAATGGGCATACAGTGATAATGTGGGAGACGCTTCAGTGTTCTTGTTTTCCTGTTGTGCGGCGGGTGTCACTTTTGCCCAAGAACGCGTCAGTCTTGAGAGAGAATTTGCGGATTGGTTGAAAACCGCTGTTAGCCACACAATTTTTTTACAATACCACTGGCTTTCATTTACAATAAAAACGTTCACAGTGACTTCTACACAGTGCCGATGGGTCTTTCTTTGCCTCTTGGAACACCACCTCCAGCAGTAGGCCTACTCATCTTAAAATTGGCGTAGGGGCTCCCTCCGACCGTTTTGATTTGAAATAGTAACAGATCCTCGATCAACAGTATGTCTGAGACGGAGTAGGCATACGTTCCAGACACTCCCATAAGAACCCGCAGGGCCGAGGAAGTATTAAGCTCGGACAACTGATCGTGGGATGCAGGATGCTGAGGTTTATTGCTACAGACGTATATGACACGTAATACCCTGATGATGGGGTTGAATTCGGCGTGACGTTTCTCAGTAGACGCTATAGATGTGGTTAGAGGACTCAAGACCTTCGTTCCTGCAATGTCAAAGATGGTTTAGTATGAAGATGAGCAAAAGAATTTGACTTGCTCCTTTCAAATATTTTTTTAATTAAGTGGCTCCGTCGGGATAAAAACACAATGTAGGCGAGGCTTCCAAGTGGGATGTCATGATTCTAGGTATGATATCACAGTCAAAGGCATCTGCAAATTTGATGTCATCACATGGGTGGGTACTTCCTACCTAAATCACAGATAGGGTTTTACATGTGATCACAACTCCAATCAGCGCACCAGGAGGGATCAGCTAATGCAGTGGTTCCCAACCAGACGCACTGGGGGAAAAAGGTTGGGAACCACGTTGTCTGCAACAGAAATTAGTTCAGAGTTTATCATATCTATGATCTATCCCTAATGTGATGGGTAGTAAATGATGAACGCATCTATGGCTCGCAGGCATTCAAGTACTTAGTAGGGATTTCGTCCGGACGAACCCCTTCCTGTAGTAGCCTAGCATACATCTGCATTGAGGGTGGACAATGCTACCATTTTAATTAGGACATAGGGACGCAGTGAGATTTGACAAATTTGACACTCCAATAATAGTCCCTGTCAGTGTGGTCCAAAATAGAGCTATATTGTTAATTTATATGACGCACACCACTATAAAGGCCGATTAGTTGCATATGACGGCGAGAGAAACCGCGCTCATCTGTTTCCGTAAGCGACGGGTTAACATGTCTAACAACATCCGGTCAACATACTTTCGGCCAATCAAGTGAATGCCTGAAAAGTTCTGATTACAGACGTTCTAGTAATCCATTGTTCTTTCTGTTACACACGTAGTACCTGTCCTGTAGTTTATGTGGCGAGGGCGCCAAACGGTAGCCTGTTTTTCCTTATTGGTAAGAATAAACAATGATTTCGAAAACTCGGTCTGGTGTGGCTCATTTGTGCCCAAGCAATGTAGTTGTAATACAGTTAGAGAGACTGTGATGATTCGCTCAAGGTTTACTTTTTTCACCAGTGACAGTTCCAGCCACAGACAAATGAAAGTTGCACTGTTCGGATGCTGAAATTATTTTTTGGTTACCGTGCGAAAGTTAGCCTACCTATTTTTTGACAATCAGATAAAACCAGTGTTCATAGTGTTCATGCTACTAGGTCAAACCTGTTTGCGATAGACCTGTAAAAAACGTGTTCCCCTATTAAAATCAAACACTCATGGATCAGATTTGTTTAGCACTAGGCTTGAAAGGATAGTCAGCCAATCAGGCCCTGATTTTTCAAAGAGGCATGACTTCCAAAACGGCTGCTATATACATGTTGTTTTTTTAAATTGTAAAGTACTAATTTTTACAAAGGCCTTGTAATTTCCACAACTTAAACAGCTTTAGCTGCTATATACATGTACGACACCGTGTTATAGCTACATACCGTTCAAATGTTGTGATTAATAGCTATACAGTATTCAGGTTATGTTGCCACTTGCCAGTCATTATCATTAGACAAAAGTTACTTTACTTCAATCTGTGAATGCGTTGGGTAGCTAGCTACGTTAACATAGCACACAAGGTTAACATACCAATAACAACAGTCAGAAAATAGTCACGGTATTTAATTTAAAAGAAATAACAAGATTTTTACAACGCAACCAAAGGAATAATTTCAAAGGCGCCAAAAGCATATTTTGAATGACCGTAACCAGAAGGGCGTGGAATGAAATTGTGCCACAAAATATCGTCCAGCAGATGGCGGTGTGCGTGCTTATGACGTCAGCCAATGTAATTTGCATATCGCTTGGTAGTCTATATATCCTAGTCATGCGCTAAAACGCGACACATTGCTGCAACACAAAGCCTGGAGAAGTGATCTTCTACTAGTCCATCAGTCAAACTGTGGTAAGAACTGATATTCCTGTTCAACTTTGTAGTATTGGTCAGTTAAAAGCAGGTTTTTATACCTTGTCTCTGCTAAAATGCTGCAAGAGTAGTAAGAATAATCTGAATATATCCTTGTAATTTGAACCAGTGCCAAGGACAAAAGATATGACTTTATACAGATGTTTGGATAGATATCCGTATTTTTAAACAGAAACACAGAGCAAATCAAAGCGAATGGATATGTAAATATGAGTTTCAGTGCGAAACAGTTGCTTTATCAGTCTGTATCCTTTGTTCCGATTCTTTGCGTAGATGATAAGCTATATAGGCAATCGTCTAAAACATGCGTTGGGCAAAACACTTGCAATGGTAGTTAGATTTATGATCACATTGGCCTACCATAAATCGGAATGCCGGAATTTCTGGTAGTTAGCCTACAACTTGAGTCTGTCTTCGAAGATAAAGCGGATCTGGGCGGTGGTTCTTCAGATTGCACTCCAGGCTGCCTGCCCATGGGAGAGAGGACGTGACAAGTGAAACTGCGAATCTTAGAACGTGCACGTGGAATTAAAGTTCTACACGGATTAGACGAATGTTTTTTTTAAAAACAATACCATCATACTTTTAATAATGGCCATTTATGTGATGGATACGAGAGAATGCATTTTAATGCATTCCCAACCGCTTTTTGTTCTTTGGTCGTTCCCAGTATGGGGACGCGTTTTGTTATGTAAATGTGAATTTTGGGGCATATTGTGCGCCATTCATTGTGGGGTGCGGTTTTCTACGGCGGTGTGAGATTGTTCCTGAATTGGATAACGGGATGTGAGGCAAATCGCATCAGCGTCTGCTTGAGGCGAACAAAAGAATTCAGGCGCACCAACTGCACGATTTGGGCACGTCTTAGTTGCGCACTTCAGGAAAAGCTATTGTCAGCCGTACAATCGGCGTAGGCCAATATGATTTCAATTATATGTTGCCTCTCGTTTTTACAGACACTCGGTAATCATGTCTGACAAGCCAAATCTCGAGGAGGTCGCCAGCTTCGACAAGACCAAGCTGAAGAAGACTGAGACGCAGGAGAAGAATCCCCTGCCAACTAAAGAAAGTAAGGATAGGCCTACAGTTTTTCAATAGTCAGAAAATACATTTGAACACATGTTGTACTGTATGATCATTTTCTTCTTCAAAACCTGTGCCTGTAGAGCGGGCCTGCCTTTACATAGTGGATGTAATTGTACCTATTGAACACTCCGGTCTTTGCAGCCATATAGCAGACTTGTATTACCATGTATGACTCAAGGGGTGTTGTCAGTGATATTCTCATCAATATAAATTTTTTGAAACTCACAATCGCTCTCCCCCTCTCGCTCGCCTCGCAGCGATTGAACAGGAGAAGCAGGCGACGTCGTGAAGACCATCCCTCCATCGTGCACTGTACACCCCCTCCTCCTGCATTGCCTTCTTTTTCAGTCACTTCTTTTTAGCTATAACTTTGTAATCCGAAATGTCGAGAGAGAGAAAAAAACAACACCCAACAACAAAAGCTGCACTGTGGTGGATTACCATCCATGGCAAGGCGCTGACCCGCACCTGTCTCTCGCCAACACCAATTGAGGGGCAAGACCTTGCCTAGCCAAGCCTGGAATTAGGAAGTGGGCCTACCAACCAACCTGGGTCGGTGCGTTGGACGGGTCCAAAAGCCTGGGGTGTGGCATCTGATCATCAACATGAGATAGAGGGGGTCTACAGGATGAGGGCCTGTCGTTGGACGCTGCGTCAGTCGACGTCCAATTTCCTGTATGGTCTCTCGTCGCCCTGGTGACACGCCCCAGCCGAGGTGTCCAGCTTTTTTTTATTTCCGTTTCGGGGAAAATGCACAATTTTTTTTTTTACGCTGGTAAAATATGATTAATATACCCATCAGTAAAAGGTCTGTCAAATATTTTTTCTTTAATTGAAGCGAGGACAAAAAACGGAATCCATCTTGTCTTGGGGAGATACTCGTATGGACTTAATTTACTTTGATGTTTGAATATTTTTTTTATTATACATTGACCCTCTTTATCAGTGTGATTTGGGATAGCTTTTTGTCTTGCACCCTGTCTCAGAATGTCTCATTGTGAGGGAAAAAAGATCATTACTGAATGATCCATGTGTTCTGCTTTCAACAGTACAGTAGATCAAATTGTTTGGAGTTTTGTAAAGTCCTGACAGCCATGTTCATTCTGCCACAACATTACCAATAATGGAAACAGCAAAATGTTGTAATAAAAAAAATAATTTGTTACTATGAAGTGTGTTTCTTTTGACATGCTTGCTTTATTCATGCTTTTGAGTGTTTGTTTTTAATTACATAAATGCACACTTTGTGTATCATGCCCACATCTTGTCAGTTGGAAAGGCAAATGCTTGGCTGCACAAGCAGTACATTTCAGTGGCAAGGTGAAAAGGATTACAAGTTCAAAACTAACTTTTTACTTCATAGATAGCTACAGACATTCGAATGTCACTGCACAATGTGAAGATCTTCATTTCTTATGAGTTAGCAATTCTTCATCCTCAGTGTATCCAATCGGGTGCCACCTCTGAGTTATTTAGGCCAAGTCCCTTCAGCTTTAATTAGTGTTTGCCAGTGAAGTGTACTGGCATTATGACATCACAGACCCAGGTGACAAATGTTTTCACCGCTACCTGTGTGCACACCAAGCCCCGCTTACCTACGAATATGTTACAGGAGTTGTGGCTTGTGCCTTCGACAATGCTGTTCATGTCCTAAAAAGTCATGGGCAACAATTTTCTTGCGCTGAACATTGCCTTAAGGTGAAAACTGCCATGTGCTCCTGTTCATTTCTATCTACCGGCCAGTCATCTGTGAAGAGACCAATAGTGAATGCTGTGTGAATATTTTCTTATTTCTGCCTGCAGTGGTCACAAAACCTACAGCTGGTTTAACCTAAACGGGGGGATAATTACACCTGTCAGTGTAAGTGGATTGGTGTTAAGTCAGTTATTTGTAAGAGCTCATTAATCTGTTGCTTGTTCTGCATGAGGCTCTGGACTGCGGAGATGGAGAGCAGGCCAGTGACGTGTCCTCGCTCACACACGAGCACCTTGACCTCACACAGCATTAACCCCATCTCCTCGTTCCCTGCTCGATGTTGTGACTAGTTACCAAGTGACCAACCGCCATCGATGGAACATTCTTATAAAAACGGATGTCATCTAAATGATGTTAGGAACAATTGTGTGACTCGGTGGGGGAGGGGCAGATGTCTGCGTATTTGGCTGTGAATTTGGGGTGGATGGAGGGGGGCCAGGGCGGTAAGACGTGCCCTCGTCTGGGCCTCTGAGGGTCGAGGCCCGGGTGATCTACCCCGTAACCAAGGGTAACAGCTGCACAGAGCTGCTGCTGAGTCACTTCCTGGTTCTTGGCATTACTCGGATGCTCGTTGTTGTGGACACTCACTGTGTCCTACTAGAGAAGAACTTTCCCTGGGTACACAGTACAATCTTAATATGAACTGTTATTGTTATATCCACCCATTTTAAAACCACAATCTGGGCTGCGGTTAGTTCCTATGGCAATAAATGGGCAATGCTGAGGGAGAACTGTTTATCAAGCTAAAAATAACTTCAGCTTGATAAACACTAAGAAGCAATACCAAGCTACTTCATCTAATAGATAATGATTTAGTAGATCATTCACCTTGTCTAAAAGTGACCTAACCCTGTAATACCACCAATCCAAATCAAAGTGAGACTGGCGTGCAGCAGGTCATTTGAGGAGGGGGATGCCCCGCCCCTCTGTTTTATTCAGACATAATTGGTTGTGACTTATGTCTTCTGAACCAGTGATTGGTTTGTAAAGTGGGCCATCAGAAGGATGTTTCAGTTGGATGGACATGTGGCTGGAGTGGCTCTTAATGGAGTTCTGATTGGCTGATAGGATTTTCCAGAGCCCACCGCTATACCGCCATGAACTGTCATTGGTTTATTCAAAAACAAAAACAAATTTGCAAGGAAAGATGAAGTTGGGGTTGCAGTAGTTCTCTACACCGGCTAACAGGTAATTAAATACTAAAAACACTTCTTATGTTTTGAATTTAGTTCAAGTACTACCAAGAAACTGTGAGGTTTTATTAAATTTCCAATGGAACTACGTGGTTCCCTACCTCCCAACACTGTCAATCGGTAGGCTAATCAATATTTATTCCTATACTATCATTATTTGAAATTGTACTTGGACAACAGAAAATATTTTACAATTTGAAAAGCTGTTTGAGAGATTTTGTTGTAGAAAGACATCGAGGGCACGCATCTAAAACGAGCACAGTCAATCTCCTAAACACACACATTTTTATACCTCTCCTGGAATGTTCACGTAATTCCTTTATTGTTTGAAACCGGGCACAGCTAGAGTGATGTCTTGACTTGGATGGATTCATTGATTCATTCATTAATGGTTCTGTCCAAGTGTCCCATCCCTGGCCGCAGACAGGGCCTGCAGAAGCCAACATAGGCCGGACTAGCTCTTCACAGGCCGTGGCACTGGGGTTATGGGTCATTGCTCTGCAATGTCTGGGGCACTGGGCGCTAAACGAAGTCTGGGGGGTGTCAATGGTCAGCCATACCAAGTGGCGTGTTCAAACATACCATTTAATTGTTAAATATTCGGCTGGTTGGTGTATTTTAGCTTGCAGACACCTTTAATGTGTCAAGCCTATTTTGATGATGATTGTGTAATAATTAAGAAATAAATACAATATGACATGTATACATTAATTCAGGAATAATGTTACATTTTGAATGTGGATTATTTATGCACGCTCGTTCTCTTTCCCCGCCCAGGAGAAAACGCGCTGTGTTGTTGGCTCGGGCTGAGTCCCACCCGGACGATCTGTCGCACCAAACAGAGCGCGCAGGGTCTGCCAGCGTTTCCATGGTAACCCCACAGTTAGACGTTCACTGTATCACTAGCTAATCTGACGCGTTATCTACGCCACGGTGCCTTCGCGCGAAGAACCTGACGGCGCATGCAAAAATCTGCTTTCCTAAAACGAAAAGACGGGAGAGAAAAGAAAGGGCGACAGTATGTTACCCAGGAAGGTGGGTGTAGTCCGTGGGTGGTGGAAATTAACCCGTTAGCTTTGGCCATAGTGAAATTGCCTACTTTTGCTCCCCTAACGTTATTTTCTTAATATCTTCACTGAGAATTCAGAGTGTTTACATTTCGTTCCTCTTTTAATCGACATTTAATCAATGCAGGCTAACTTTTATCAAACTATTGATACTAAATCCCCATACCCCTGAACCAGCCCTACTCCCTGTCTGCCCATCTCCATACCCCTGAACCAGGCCTACTCCCAGCTGAAGGAGGTGAGCAGCATTGTGTTGAATGACATGTCAGTTGGCATAATTGCAGGGGGTCTGTGGGATTTTATTAGGATAACATTTTTTTATAATTTTATTATTATGAAAAAAGGAAAAATGATTTAATCCTTTTCAATGGTAAGAATTCAAACACTAATTATTTTTCCACATAATGACCCCCCCATCCCCCAGCGCCCCTGGGTGGGGCCTGATGATATATATATTCATGGTGCCAGAAATCCCTGATGGCGCCCCTGACTGAAGATCTCCACGTGTGCTCTGGGAAATCAGATCTGTCAGGTGTCCTTGACTTAGCTATTGTTTTTCAAGGGTTTAAGCAGGTTTTTTAAGGTTTTTGCGTGTGTTTGATCGTGTTTTAGTTCAAAAGAGGGAGGTTTGTCTGGTCTGTCTGTGCACTATGCAGTTGGGAAATCTTAACTTCACTGCTGTGAGGTCATCATCTTTGATTGCCCTTGTTTCATATTTCAAGTTTTACAATCTGTTATCAGTCTTTCGCCTAGCGCTGTGCCATTAGTTGTGTGTGTCCTGCTTCCCGCACACATTTCACGGAATTTCCCGGGCATTGTGCGACAGTTAGAGCCATGACTGACATTGTCCTCTCTCCAGTCACAAATACATAATTTTAGATGCTCAGTTTTCTCTGCCCCAAAGGGAGAAATGTGTGGATGTTTCTAATCTCCTCTGCTTCTGCTGTGATTTACAGGCACAGATGCTGTCAACATTTCAATTAACTGTCTCCTCACGCCAACGTCAACCTTAAACCTCATCCTACCCTCAACCCCAACCCTTTCCCTGAATCTTATCCTAACAGTTAAACCTAACCATATCCTTAACATTTTTGGGTGGTTTGCGTAAGCAGGACTGCCAGACCCCCCCCCCCCCCCCATTAGACTGGCCCCAGCAGACTGCGGATCAATGGCAGTGTTGATGTGTCAGCGAACGTGCTCTCATTCGTTCGCTTCAGGGCCAATCGATGGGCACCGCAGTTGAGCGCAGCAACTCACTGTGGTTCGGGATACCCAGGCCGCTGGCAACGGCTAATGACTCAAAAATGTCGTTGACAGGTGCCCTATGGGTACTGACCTTTTGGGCTTTTAGTGTTGACATATCCATTGTGCAGGAAACTGCTCGCTGCGCATAGCAAAATGGCGTGTGTGTGTGTGTGTGTGCACGCCAAAGTGTGACTGTATATCTGTATGTGTGTGTCTGTGTGCAAAGGTGTGCGATTTTATATACTGTACTCTTTCTTAAACCACAGAGATATTTCATCCCTTTCTCAGCTACAACTACTTCTCCTAAAGACAGTGCAGCTCTCTTCACTATCTGATTTGTCAGTCGCTATGGGACTGTGTGTCTGGGGGTGTTGAGCTTGCGGTGAAAATGTCACAGTGTTAATTATGTAGTCAGACTAGGGCCAGAGAGAGACAGAGGGAGGCAGAAAGAGTGAGAGCACAGCACTCTGGGTAATTACTGTGGTTGTTTGCCCCCCTCATCATCAGCTGTGTCTTGTGTCTTTCTATGATTTCTACATTAGTCAGAGTACTATGCAGTACTGTGAATAGACAGCACCCACAGTGGATCACGGTGGGTAATCTCACTCTTGTGATGGTTTGAAGATGCAGCCCTTGTTTTGTGGCCCCTGGTTGTTTAGGTGACTGGCTGTCGGGCCAAAAAGGGCCCCCCAAAAAGATGCGTACCATGTCACGCCTGTGCCGATTTGTGCCAAAACCACTAACCACTAACAAAACCACGCAGATATGGGATTTAATGGTTCAGGAATGACACTGGTTCTACATATAGATTATACACATTATGCACAACATATTACACCTCCAGCACAAAATGGGGAGGTGTCAGAAGTTATTTTGTTGATTCCTAAAATTAATGCGGTTTAGGAACTGTGTGAGAAACTGGAAGAGCCAGGAAGGGGAAACTAACTTTCAGAGTTAACATTTAGGATCTAACTGTGCCGTTTCCCTAGTCTTTGCTAGTCGGTTCCATTGGACACACGACATGAGTCTGTTGTATCGCAGAATGGCTGCTCTGTCACTTGCTTTGGTTGAACTGGTTGCCGGATCCCAGACAGTAGCTCAAACTTAATAAGTATTGGGACACAGGAATGAAAGTACTTGTATATTGTGTGGCCCCATCATTGCTCAATGATACATGCTCATGATCGTTATCTAGGTGGAATGTGGGTTTCAACACCGCCCCAGAGGACAGTGATGATGGTGGAGGAAAGGGAAACATGAAACAGTGCTCTTTTTGGCTCCTTACCCATGTATCGTCTCTTACCATGGCCACAGAGTCAGAAGGTTGACAGCATTTTGTTATCCTCGTGCAAATTATTAAATCGTAATCCTTAAACATATAACTGAGTAGGAGGGAACAAACAAGCCCGTCATCCAACAGATACATAACATGCCATATGAGACCTGTGTGGGCACACGTGTTGAAAGACGTATGTTTGACCTTCTGGAAGGTAAACATAGAAAAGTCTACAAAACCGAAAGCCATCTCCGAGTCAAGTGTAAAGTGGCTTTTAGTCTTCAGTCACGCTTACGTGAGAAAAGAAACATGCGACTCTGTGTTTGGTTTGAGATGGCAGCCCTTGAGGTTAACTGTATATGGTGACATCACTGTCTCCAAATGCATCCTGGGTTTTCTTTGTGTGTGTGTGTGTGTGTGTGTGTGTGTACAGGTTTTGTTGTACCTTTAATAATATCCCAGTAAGGATAGTAAAACCAAGAAAGCAACATTACATCGGCCTCCATTAGGAGAAAAGCAATTTTCTCTTAGGGGACAGGTTTAAGTACAGAAGTACAGGACCACTTCATTCGGAGAGTGTGAGAAGTGTTTTTGTAGACGCTCCACAGATGATCTACTGACAATCAGAAACATTTTAACTAAATATTGACTAACCCTAATCCTTACACTAAACCTAAGCAGTAGATAATATTACAATGTATGCATCCACAAATAGAAATTGGGACTCTTAATATAAAGTTAGGACAAAAAGGTTGAAGGGTTTGGGGTAGTTCAAGGTTTTGGGGTTAGGGAAAATATCCTTTTGAATGGGGAATGAACCTTTTGGTCCCCGCAGGGATAGCGACACAACAAAATGGCACGTTTACATGTGTATGTGTGTGTTTGACAGGGGCTTCAATGGTCAGTAATGAGAACACGTGATATGGCCCCTCCCAAACAACATTTAAGAAATCATGTTGTTTGTGTGTTCTTAGTTCCATTTTGGGGCGCAAAGGTTTGCGTGGTTGGAGGTGCGCGTGCGTGTACGTGTACATGTGTGTGAGTGAGTGAGAGAGAGGAGGGGGCTAGCATGGCTGCTGTACAAGCTTGGTATGTTGATTACTCGTACGGGTCATGGTCAGGACAATCAACAGCAGCCGACACACATTCCTCCACAACAGGGTAACCGATCCAGGAAGTTGGTTACCAGCCAGAACCATGGGGGCAGGAAATAGCGGTACTGGAGGGTAGGCACCCTCAGAAGGGACGGTGCGGACAAGCTTTGAATATGGGTTTTGGTGCATGTTTGTAGGGAGTCTTGAGGATATAACTGTTTTTGTTTTTTCTTTACTAAACCAGGCATAAATGTGAGAGGGATGACAGCATGCAGCAAAATGTCACAGACAACCTGACACACAAATCCACATTTACATTTTGCTATGAGGGCACACATGACACTATTTCCATTAAATCCTATTTCCCCTAATCTCAAACTTGAGCACAACCATAATCTGAATCCCAAAAATTACACTATGCTATGCACAATGTTATGCCTATAGTCAACCTAATGCCAGAAACGTAACCCTGAAAATAACCCCAATTCTAACACTATACTTAATCATATGCTTTACCCTAAACCTAACCATTAAGCCAGAAACGTACTTTTTCGTAGTAAGAACCTAACAAAATACCTTCTGGGCATTTTTTTTATTTGATTGTCTTTGTTTTTCCACGTGCACATAGAGGTAGGTCACACGCACACACACACAGACACAGACAGGCTGGTTAAAACAAAGGTTTATTGAGGTTTTATTCTGAAACAGAAGACAGGGCAGCTAGTAGAAGTAAAAATTATTTTGTCATTGATTTCCTAGTTCCTATATGTCTATATTGGCTAGCTACATAAACTAGATGTTTATTATAATATTCCTCAATATATTGGCTTGCTAGATAAAGTGGATGTTTATTATTATATTTATATATTGACTAGCTACATAAGGTGGATGTTTTATTCACACATTTACAAAACCCCATACCTGGTCCATTCATGCACATGCATACATATACAGTTTATATGCATGGAGAGAGACACACACAGAGACACACACACTTAAGCGTGGACGCACACGTGCTGTATGCTGTGACTGGGGGGCCAGGAGGGCACGTTTCTCTCATTACCTCAAGTTAAATCACCAGCGGTATGCTGTACACCAACCTCAGCTCCCGAGGAAGGGGGGGTCACCTGAAGCAGGACAAGGAAACCCCCTCAATCAGGCAGATCTACAGTGTCACTTATGAAGATTAACCGACAATATGATTTGTCTATTTTGTCTTTGCGAGGACAGCCTTGGCGGTCCCTGAAAACACTTGCACTCAAGGACGTGTACGTTCACATGTGCACACAAAACACATAAACAAGTTTTTATTTACTATTTCACAGGCCTCGCAGGAATTTCAGGCAAATGTTGTTTTGTCTGAGGCTAGTGAATCTTCTTATTGACGGCCAGATACTGTGGGAATGAACCATTGGAGCTGTAGCCAACTTTTAGTCACCTCTGGATGTTTTCACTGTGATCAGTGCAGGGTTTTAAAATGGCCGACCAGTCATTGTTCCAAAAAGTCTCCCATATGGTCCTACCTCCAAAAGGAGCCAAGTATTGCAGAGCTTCCTCCGCACACACCAGAGGACTGAATGTCCCATCAGGCATGTCCTCTGTACACTTGCAGTCAAAAGAAAGAGGCCTTTTGTTAGCTACGTCTGAAGAAAAAAAGAAGTGAAGAGGATTTCACTTCCTCACAGGATGTCGGTTGAAGACCAGGAGATATTTCAATAGTTTGTCAGTTTCATGATATTAAATGTTGCGTGTGCTACTGAAAATGAAGAAATTGAGTGATGCACATTCTAATAATACTCTAGAAGAAGAAGAAGAAACAGTGAAGTTAAACATGGGGTCAAATTAGGGTGAGAGGATGAAGTGACTCAAAGACGCCAGTCCGAGGAAAAACAGGAAGTTGCACAGCAGTGGAGCTCTAAAATGGACTCGTGTTTCTGTGCTTTTAAATATACGGTCCGTCTCCTTTCAAGTGTTTCCATGAGCTGGTATTTGCTGTCTCCATGACAACAGCCCAGCCATTCCCTCAGGATATGATGTGATCTGAAACTTGCACTTACGTTAGTGACCATAGCCCCATTTCAGTTGTATCCAAACAGGCCTTATGAAAGAACCAGGAGTCAAAGCCATGCATTGGCCACAGCATAATGGCGCAGTGAAATTACTGCAATAAGATGATGTTAGTCGAGATAGTATCAGGTCATTTCGCCTGCGTTTAGCAGTCCCACTCTACTAATGTGGACCAATCAGATTCGCTCTGAAAAAGATTTGTTGTGAAAAGATCCAAGGGGATTTGTCAAATTACCAATTGGTTTAGAGAGAGAGCAGAATTGGGCAATTCACCTCAGACTGGAACTAGTAGGCATCTTAATTCTGATTTTGCCACAATGAATTGGTATTTTTGGCCAGTCAGATCTTACATCAGATTTTCTCTCATCAGAGCTGATCTGGTTGGTCAAACATCCAGCCACAATACTCAACAGTAAAACTATGTAAAGTAAAATGAAATATACACTTGATGTTACACTCCAGACTTAATGGAAATCTTTGTTTTAAAAAATATTCATGCTGCAATAAAAAGGCATTGCTTAGCGTAATAAGGTTTGAGTAAGGTGTGAGAAACTTCTAGAATGCCGATGGTCACACCGTATTTAATATAGAATCCTGCGTCATCTTCAATAATAGACAACTAGTAGCGTCGTCTGAGGTTTATGGTTTAAAATTTGGAAGGCTGGCCATGTGGTGGTCCTCTAGTAGATTTCCTGAGCGCAGGTCTGAGGGACTGAAGCTTGGCAGGGGCCCAGTGGTTCCTCTCAGTGTGGATTCAAAACAATACACATTGTGCATTTATTTTGTACTGTTGTTTCAGCACAAGGAAGTTGGCTTAAAGGAGTTGATTGCACTTCCTGTTTTTAGGTGTGATTCTTTGGCTGCCTAGTGGCCTACTCTTCTCCTTTCTGACATGGTAAATATCAAAGGTGAACCGCTGCTGGGGCGTGGCCTGGTTTGGTTCTGTGACTCAGTGGACTCATGCAAGGAGGAAGATGTTGCTTGACGTTTGGCCAGTTTACTGCACTCTGACCAATACCGTAATCTTTGGTTAATCTAGCTCTAATCTTGTGACCGATGGAACATCATAATCGACTAGCTGGTAAAGGCGTACGCAAAATTTGGACGTGGGTGGCAATGTCACAATTGCTCTGCTCCATTAGGGAACTGCAACACAAGACTCCCTGTGTTTTCTATTATATTTTATTGGATTTGCAGGAATGTGTCCCAACCTACTTGATTTAAATTGCTGTCCGTGCCACTACAAGCAAGCACCTGGCACACATCTCTTTATGGACTGTATCAATCAAAGAAAGTCAATGGCAGTTGCTCCGTGAAAAACGTTCCAAATTCCTTCGTCTTCAGCTGGTGAAACACCGGCCCCCCTTTTTATCAGTTGAGCCCCCCTAAATCAGACAGGCTGTCGGTCAGACGTGTGACTCAGCCCCCCCCCACCTCTCCGGCATCCTGGGTTGGCTGACGCTGGCCTCTTGCCAAACTCTGTGGCCGACTCAATGTGTTTGTTTGCCGGCCTGGCACGCAACCCGGTGTGTCTCCCAGTTCCACAGGCCGGGTTCCAAGCCCACCCACCGGCCCTTGTTACCCCGCGACCGACCCCGCCCCCCTCCTCCATCAACCTCATCCCAATGTGGGCACGGAGCCAGAAGCAACGGCAACAAGGCCCCCCCCCCGCTTGCGTTTATTTAAAGAGAAGAGAGTGCAGTGCGGGCCCAGACGAGTTACGAAGGGTCTCAGTTGTAACAGAAGTGTCACAGAAGAGTTATGAAACATTGGAGAGGTGGTTCGGAAAGAGTCATGGTAGGGAGAACAGGAAAGCACCCAGAGACGTTTCGGTGGAGTAGCAGAGTAGTAATATGCTGGGAGGTAGGGAATAACTAGGGGGAAGAGCGCCTGGAGCTCCTCACAGGGAGTGGCGGCAGTATACATTTCAAAGAAGCGTCTCACAGCACGAAGGAGGAAGATAGTAGTCTGCTGATTGCCAGCTGATACTTCAGCATTTAAGTGAACTATCAGTGAATCCCAGAAAGTACAGGGTTTGTGGATTCTCGTTATAATTAACAAGGGTATATTTCTCTGTGGACTGGCCCTGAGATACGCCCCTTATGGCCCTGAGATACGCCCCTTATGGCCCTGAGATACGCCCCTTATGGCCCTGAGATACGCCCCTTATGGCCCAGAGATACACCCTTTATGGCCCTGAGATACGCCCCTTATGGCCCTGAGATATGCCCCTTATGGCCCTGAGATACGCCCATTGTTATGAACATTAGGGCTATTTGACATCCTGTTCCTACTGGAAATGAGAAGGGAAATACCAGAGGATTAGTTCAGAGGGAGAGAGCTGGAAAGAGGGGTTGGGCTTTTCTGCGTTCTTCCAAACCCCCACGCTCTCGCTCCGAGGGGTCAGACTTGAGGTTACTTCCCAGAAATTGTCCCACCTTCCATCGCTTTCCATAACAAAGCTTCGGAATAATAATTTACTATTAGGACTTCTAATGTGTTCCCTTTCAGGAGAGCAATAACACAAACGTTAGTGATTCATTACCACAGCAGATGTTCACGATGTCCACCTCACCAGGAAAACACGAGATATCAGCCACACGTTAAATGACAGTAAACATTCAACACTGCGAGTTGGTGTGTCGACACTCTGGTGAGGATTCGCGTTTTCGTCACACACTGTTGGTGTCTCACAGGACTTGATCCCTGACTCAGTCTGGGTTTGTCATGGGCTTGGTTCGGAACTCGTGTTTTTACACACCTACAGTTGATTCAGTGTAGGTTTCTATCCTCAGTAGCCATTAGCAGGCACCTGAGCAGTAGCAAATCGGTGCGTGTTTTTGTTCTTTATCTATGTGCGTTTTCACGCCTGTGTGTCACTTAGGCAGCCGGCTGAACGGGTCAGTGTGTCGGTCAGTTAGGAGGCCTTGTCCCTCACAGGACGGGTCAACTCTGTTCACACTGCTGAATTCAGGAATGAAACGGTTAACATTTGGGCGTCCCAGGATCATCTGACATGCTGACCTGATCGTGTCGTTTCACTGACATGAGGCCATTTACCGAAGCGTTCTGATTTTATATGGGGAAAAACTGGCCTTCAGGGCAAGACCTCTTCCAAGCATGTCCACAATAAAAATGAAGTGTTTGAATGCTCTAAAGTTGCTTGCTCAGAATGAGTGCTCCCCGGCGCTACCAAGAACACCATAGAGATGGCTAGAACGAGCTCTAACCAACCTGTACAATGCTTTTGCCACTGTTTCATGATCCACTGGCCACAGGTCTGGATCTACTGGGCTTGAGGCTCTGTTGGTTCCACCAGTCTCATGGCAGATAGACCGGAGTGATTAGCAGCAAGGTCACAACAAGAGCCAATACAAAAGGGCCTCTATCAGATCAGGAACCATTTGCTGCTGAAACAATAGTCCAATGTTATGGGCTGGTAGACTGGCTGGCTGGTAGATGCCTCTTGCATTCCTGCCAGATTAGGCAGATGATGGAGATGCACTCACTGGCCATCCTCAACTTCAGCCCCATTCGGCTGGTAGTCCCATAGGGGCCATCAGGACAGTTGAGTATTTGGCTCAGCAACAGGGCAACTGGTGAAGTTATAGCTAGCTTGAAAATCATGACTTTGTCATGGCACGACAGATGACAAATATATTCTTGATGTTGAGAAAAAAATGTTTTATTCCGTCCAAAATTTTGGTGAACTTCATCAGAATCAGAACAGAACTATACAGCCTTAATGTGTACAGCTTCTTCTGATAAATAATCAAAAACACAAACAGCTTTAGTTAAAAAAAAAAACCTGTTGCTATTCCAGTTGGCAACCAGGAAGTCTACCCCAGAATCCTTATGCGCCAGAAGGAACGCCTTTTGTGGCCTTCTATCTCAATTGAGCTACCTCAACTGCATTAAAAGAAGCCTATGCCACCACAAGTGTTAGCTGGAACAATGAGGCAAAACAATCACATCCAATTGCTAACACCCTGAACCTGTGTTGGCCAATAACATCACCCTCTACCGGACCCGTGGCCTAATCCCTGAGCAGTACTCAAACCCTCATCTTGCAATGATGCAGCTAACTGCAAGATTGTGACTTTACTGCTGCTTCCCATTTTGCCCCCCCATGTACAATTAAACACACAAAAATATATAATGAAGGCAGGTAAAATAGCAACAATGATCTACGAGTTAAATGCATTTCAGATAGGGGCTAGGACAATGAAATAGACGGTAGAATTTATTTTTAACATTAATTTCAAAAGGTCCTGGCGAAGGAGCGGCTCTCAAATGGTCAGGGAGAAGATTCTACAGAGAAGGAACAAAGGAACAGAATGCTCATTCCCCTCTAGTCCTGAGGTATGTCTTTGGGGTGATGACAGTACAACCACTGATTCTGATGTAGGTGGGGCTCAATCCAGTTAAGGCTTTAAATACAAGCATGAGGATTTAGACGTCAGTCCTGTAGTTGGCAGGTAGTCAGTTGAGTCGGGCCAGGATCGGAGTGATGTGGTCGGACCAGAGTCGTGCCAGTGGTCAGAGACACAGTCAAGACACTGGAAGGGATAGTTGGAGCCTCTGCTGTGATTTGTCCTGGAGGGGTGTAACCAGAGCATTGCCGTAATCGATCTAAGAAGAGATAAAGTCGCGGATTTGTTTTCCTGCACTTTTGTTACCGCATAGAGGATGTACGGTTGTGTGTTAACGTTAACCTGGGAATTGTATGGATATTATTAGGTAAGTTGTGCAAGGTTCAGAAGCCAAACTGAAATACCTCGTATAACTGACTAGACGACAGATATGACTGTAGCTGGTTTGCAGCTACTTCTTCTAGCAGTGGGGGAGCTTGATGATGGGTCTGTGGTTGGATGGAAGTTCCTGGTCAAAGGTTGGGTTTGTATTTCAGTAAGTGGTTGACCAGAGTGGACCCTCTGGGATCTGAAAAGGCAGTTGGTTGATGGTTGAGAACAAGATTCTGGGGTTACCTTTGTTTCTGTCCTTCTTGGCAGAGTAGAAGACTGACAGTGCTGCATTTAAGCAGGTGGATGGCATGCCCTCCTTTTTCCACTGTCTCTCAAGCGTGATACTAAAACGACATATCGTTAAGGGCCAGCTCGCTACAGTCAAACTCAAATGTGTGCTCCATGGGACTCTGAAAGAGGGACCGGTTAAGTTTCCTCGGGTTGCGGAATTTGGAGGCCCTTTTCAGCCGGTGGAGACTGGTCGGCGCGGTCAGAGCCATGGGCCCTGCCCTTGTCACTGTCAGGGATGATAATGTTGAATGTATGCCCATGATTTAGGGTGAGAGCCCTTACTTTTTTGCACAAGGTTTAGAAAGCAAGTAAGGGTGTCTTGCATGGGTGTCAACAGCCATAAAGCTCTTGGGTGAGTCAGCATCGATGTCAAACACCCCTTTGGTCAGGTGACCCTTTTCGGTCCATTGCAAACAGGAATCAAAATGCAGTTTATGATACGCAGCATTTCAAAGTGACATTCAGGGGTCAAGTTTTCGCACAATAGCAGATTTGTTACAGAAACTGTTTCATATTTCTTCAGAATCAGTTACAGTCACCTCCAAAAATTACTGACACCCCAGGCAAAAAAAATATTCATTCAATAAACAGCATCGGTGATGAGAAATATTGTGAATTTCCATGTGGAATGTAATGTGCTTCATGAATGAGTGACAGGAATCAAACAAATATTATGCATTACTGGAAGTATGCATTTCCAAAACATGAAGTCAACATCAAACCCATCGCTAGTATGCGGGCCAAAGATGTATGTCTTTGTTTCACCTGACCATAGCACCTGATTCCAATGCTTTTTTGCAAAGTCCAGCTGCTTACAACTGTAGGTTTCTCGCTAAGTTTTTTTTTCTGGCACCTCTTGAAAATAGGCAGTTTGCAGGGAGTTAGCATCTAATTAAGAAGTTTCAACCAAGTTCTTCTGTAACACTCCAAATGTGGACCTTGGACTCTTTACATTTTCAAGTGTACTTACCTAGAGAAAAGCCAAGAACAATAAAAGGCCGTTCAAAAACAGCAAACACGCCAAACACATCAGATTCCTACATTCAAACCACATCATGATTTTAGAGCAAGCTGATTTCTTAGTCTGAGTTCATTTTGTAACAAATTCCACTTCTGCGGAGCATGAAAATTTAAAGTTTGAGGATAACCAGATGACATGAGACTAGCAATGACTCAGAACCCGAAGTCAGTTTCTTCCCCTTTTTGGAAACGTGGCTCAGTGTTTTCTGTGCTCTTTGGTGAGGACAGGAGAGCAGTCTCCTTACATTGCCAGTGATGTGCATCACAGTGGTTGGATTATAAATAGTTGAGCGCCAAATGGGTGACAACAGTTTATGTTCTCTCACCCTGTCTCTTTTTACATCTCTCACTCCCTCTCTCGCGCTCTCTCTCTCTGTTTCTCTCTTTCTCTCTCTCTCTCCCCTCTCTGTGACTGGATAGTGAGGATGGGGATGAAACTATGACGTTGCCGTTCTCATGGAATCAGAGGACAAATTCATTGTTGAAGTCATCTGGGCAGTTTAACTTAAATGATGTGCTCTGAGTGATATGATATTGATGACCAGAGCATGCAGGAGTCAAATGCCTCAGTGTGTTAGCAGAATTGTCCTGATTCACACGGCTCAATGGTCCTCATTGTCCATCATTACAGAAACATGCGGAAACAATACACGCTTACTTGATTGTTTTTCTTCTTCTCACATTACCAAAGTGTATCAGCCTGTATTGGTCTTGAGCAGATATGTGTAGTTAGTGAGGTGAGACAATGTGGTTTCTGCATTTTAACGCGTTTACATGGACCAATGGCATTTTAGGCCGGTCATGTAATCTCCCTCTCCTGTGTTTTAACGGTCTCTGAGCTAAAATGTAATATTGCACAATTGTATCTCAGTACTTTTTTACTTTGTTTGTGTCTCATTATACACTAACAGATGTTGAAATGGCTACATTTGAGGGGTCATTAGGAACCAAAGTATAACGAATGTGCAGCCATGTAAAAATGATACATTGTACATTGAAATCCAGCGGATGCATCCCATTGAGAATTACACGCTACATTTTAACAATGGATAACCATAACTGACAAAATCTGAGTATACCTCATACAGATGAAGTATTGGAAATTATATCTTTTGATTTTATTAGAGAATAGTGAACAGATTGTGTGGGGGTTGTATAAGTAGCCTATGTATTTCTAATAATCAACCTAGTGTTGTCATGGAAATGGATATTGAGCCAGCATACAACAGATGGCGTGTGAAATAAGTGGCAGCCTTTCAACAAGCTAGCTTTCTTATAGATTTCACCAGAGACAAGGGAGTGCATTGAGTTTCTTTTTACGCAGCCAAGACAGGTTTTTTTTTTTATGTACACTACATTGTGTTAATCGAACGATAGCTAGGTGTGGCATCAACATATTAGAACCACAGGAAAATCTCACCTCAACTAAGGTCTTACGGTATGAGCCAAGTAACTGTTAGTAGGAAAAATAATAATGTCTGGTAATAACTTTTTAATTATTTTTGTGGTGGGGGAACAATGCAGGTTATTATACAACTGTGCTGGGGGGGGAGAGCCAGTGCGCCCTGAGGCTGTGTTTATCTCTCGGCTCCTAATCTCTTCACTCTGCTCTGACAGGCCAGAAATGCCAGCAATGTCAGAACTGGGTGTGACCCACTGGGCTGAGCTCCTGGGACAGCTAAGCCTCGGCCAGAGACAGGACACAGGCTCAGGTCGTTAACGCGGTACACACTGGGGGCGGTGTTTACCCAAACCCGTGGACTGTACAGGTGAAGCAACCCCTTCCACTACCAAGCTCCGTTCCCACAACCCAAAAGTCTTTGGCTTCTCATTTTTAATTAAAAGATCTGGCTCGGCCAAAAGACAACAAGCTTTCTGAGGCTTCTGTAAGACTCACGTTCAGCTGTGCTAGCCTACTAAGCGAAGTGCATCGGTAGGCTATGCTACATTCTGTTAACCCCATGTGCTCCAAAAATAAAGGCACGGTACATAATTCAAAACAACACTGTATAACTTAGGAATATCGAAATGTATATCCTTATGAATTGAAACTGATTGAGGTTTAGTGGTTACTATGCGGAATGATACTACAGTACATAAATGTTTCCCCGGCAAAACTTCAAGGATTGTCATTTACAATGTACATACTAAATAAATGTAAATACTACACTATTATGTTTGAGTACAGATTAATTCAGCTTTTGGGTGCTGATTAACTCAGCTTGATTCAGCTTTGAACTCACTTTTGATTAAACTCACCAAGTAGCCTTCTGTCTATGAGTGGAGCAGAGGCTTCGGGTAGAGAATAAACATGTGCACAAAACGCACATGCGCAGAACACTTCGGGAAACGTAGTGTCTTTTGGTCTGGCGGACTAAAGATCCGGAAAAATGAGCATCTGCAACTAGCCTTGAATTAACTCTGGGTACCGATATGGGAGCCCAAGGAACAGGGAAGGATTCCCGGTTGACTACAGGACCCAAAATGTCCTGTAGTCAACCGGGAATGAAATTCTAGTGAAACCCAAAATGAAATTCTAGTGAAAAAGCAGTCAGAACTGAAAGGTTAACTGCAGTCACCACTAAGCAGGCCTTTCAAAGCAAACACACACACACTCCTCAGTCTGGCTCCAGATCAACTATAATTATTAACATCCCAACACAAGCCTCAGCGCACGTCTTAGGTTAAAGCTACAGCAAGAATTCAACTGATGTCACCCAAGTCCCTATCATCGCAGAGGGACATGGCTAGTCCAATTATAGTTTCTTAAGCTATAAGGCACAAGAGGGTGTGGTACATGGCAAATAAACCGTGGATAAGAACTGCTCGTAGGTGCCAAGCATCGCAGAGGATTTCAGTTTCAGACTTATCTCTTTCCTTACTCCCTTCTCGGAGTGACATAGCAAAAGGGTTTCACTCTCCCTCCGCTCAGCGTGTTCATTTTTTCGGTCTCACCCTGTGAAGTGTCAACGTCCTCATGGCAGCCAAGCCTGACGTGCCATTGTCTGATGGGGGGGGCACCGACGCCGAGGAGAAGAGCGGACCAATGGGAGGACCACCTGCAGGGACAACGGCTGTGCCGTTTCAGAGATCTGTGGAAGCTTCTGCTTGTTATAACCTGTGTGTGTGTGTGTGTGTGTGTGTGTGTGTGTCAGATTGAAAATAGATGCAGCCATTCAGATTATCCAGCAGCTGGAGAATGAACACAAGTGGGGGGGAGAAAACACTTTTCAACACTCAGTGTTCTTTCAATGTTCTTTCAATGCTCTTTCAATGCTCTTTGTTGTGCCACCCGAGGTCACTGCATCGTTTGCTTGTTTTCTGGAGTAGGCGTTCAAATGGGCCTTTTCCTCTGGGAGGCCCCAGTGGAAGGCATTCATTAAATGGGCTCCAATCTTCCTCTCGCTCTCACACACACACTCTCTGTATGTCTCTCTCTTTCTTTATCAATTTCTTTCTATGCTTCTCTCGTACTCTCATCTACTGTGGTGTCTCACTCTTCCTCTCTCTCACTTTGCTCTTTTTTCCAACTACCTCTCTCTTCCCTACTCTCTCTGTCTCTCTGTCTGGCTCTCTCCCCCAGAGTGTAAGCATATAGCCATATTAGGTTGTGAAAGAACATGCCTGGTTTTTCTGTGTAGGAATGTCACAATTCAGCTCCTTATCGCCCATCTCTCAGTGTAGATTATAACAGAAATTTTGGCTGGGTACAGTAGCCAGCATTAAGATCTTCTTGAGGTGCTATAGCTGAGTTAGGCATTACTTCAAAGTGGCTAACAGTGTTGTTTGGAATGATGTACAGTGAACAAATTTCAAAGCAGACAGGAAAAGCCAGTGAAAGTGATGGGTGGGTGTATATATATATATATATTACACCATTAGCCACAAATATTAGGAGTCAAGTTGAATATTTAGGAAGGGGTCTGAGCCTGCATTTCATGACAAAGTCTTGTTCACATCATTCTTCCCTTACTTACAATTCAAATATCTATTTAGACTGGGTAGGGCAAAGCAATATGGATGGAATAAACCCATGCAATCCTTTCATATATGTGAAGGGGCACTAAGAAAAGGATCCCTTTTCAAAGTGAAAAGTTGCCGGCCTCCCGGTTTCAGCACAACACCCGGACCCATTCAAACATGTTTCGATAGTATGCCCAGCTGTTTACCACTACACTTGAACATGACAGCTGGAACAGGGCTGCTTCCCACTTCAGCATCGTGTTACGCCAGTGATATTCCCTCAGCTGGTATGTGGTGGGGGCTTGTGTGTTTAGATTTTAGTTAACGGTTACACATGTCACCGGTGAGCTCGAGGCTGAAGAATGTGGGCCATCCCACATTGCTCTGAAACTCCACCAAAAGATCCATATCCATCTGATAACCGGTCCATTTTAGGGCCTGTCCAAAACCCAGCCGGGTTCAGAATAATACTGATGGATCTACGTAGGGAATTGCTTGCGATCAGAGCCCTACAAAGGTTTCAAAAGGGTTCTTTGGCTGTCCCCACTGGAGAACTCTTCATGCTTTTTTGTAATTGTTTTTTTTCTTGGTAGAAACATTTTAGGTTCCACGTAGAACCCTCAGGGGAAAGGGTTCTAACTGGAAAAAAAGGGGTTCTTCAAATGGTTCTACTGCATGAACACCATTAAGAAATGTAAAAATGGAGCATGACAAATGTGTGTTGGTTGTGTTAAAGACCATTAAAATCCAGATAAAAACGTACACACTGATCATGGCAAGTTAACAAACACCATAGGTTGAGTATTCAGAATGATCCTCTTAGACATCCTTGCTTTTTTGACCCAACGGATTATCCTGCTCTGAAAAGGTTGCCCAGGCCGCTACAATATCTCATCTCTCAGGGCGTCATCAGGAGTGAAAGAAAAAAACAAGTTGGCCATCAGGATAACAAAACGACTGAGGGCAGAGACGGGAGACATCTCACTCTGAAAATTGTTGCTTGGGGCAGAGAGCCGAGTTCCCTCCCGCTCATCTCACCCACCCTGGTCCTACCAGAAAAAAATGACCCGGTAAAATGTCTTGCTCTGGGGCCCTAGCTCCATCAGGCAGGTGAAATAAGTAGACAGGGTGTCTCTGCATAGATAAACAAAAAGTGTGTGTCTAATATGACACACACTTTTTGCTAATATGCCTTCCTGTACCGTCTCTACTGGGTGCCCTGCTGAGTCCTTTGGTAAAGGGGATGTTCACCCACTCTTACAGTGGCATTGACTCTTTCTGTGCTTGTTAGCAACCCCCAAGACCTTTTAGCAACTCTGACTTGCTACGGAAAAATTTGAATGTCACATTTTGAGTTAATAGCTCCCCAACGGCTAGAACTACAAAGCGCTGTGAAAACACTGAACGAAACAAAACACACTGCGTCAAACTTTCTATTTCAATGTCACAGCTCTCAACCCACTGTTCTTTAAATCCATTTTATCACATATTTTAAAGGTTGTAGTAAACACCAGCATTCAAAAATGGATTTATGGCTCAGTTGGATTTTTTTTTAACCATTTTATTGAGTGAAGAGCGGTGTTTTAATTTGTTTTGGAATGTTTCGTTCTGGAACCTATTCACCAGGATCCGTTTCCCCTCGTGGCGTGAATAATTACTGTCACAGTTTTCAGTGTATAAAAATGTGAAATGAACAGTCAGAGTTGAGTCATGTAGCCTCCTTGTTAATTCTCCTCCACTCTTTAAATTTGTAATGTTTAACTCACTGATGGTCTATTCGGGTTGGGCCTGCCAAGTCTCGTGGTTTGTGCACTATTGTAGCCTTGAAACCTGAGTGGCCTCACAGAACTAGTATGACCTTCTAATGTTAGTCGGTCTCATCTGTCTACAATACCTTCTTCCAGATCTGTGGTATTGTAACGCACAGTGCAGTGTTGAGAGCCCAGTTACAAACATGGTGTATGGTCTGGTTTACCATGGCTTTCCGCCAATCAGCAGTCAGAGCTCAAAGTCCCCGATAAATGATCATACTTTCTTTGAATATTTCACAAGGGTTTGAATATTAAGTTAGGGGTGTTTTTGACAACAGCCTCAATGGAGACTATGAATAAAACATAAGCATTAAGACGCTTCTCAAATCAAATAAGCCTCATGTAGCAAATGTGCGCTACCACAGTATAATGACCAAACCAGACACTCAGTCATTGATCAACATACAGAAGCTCTTTACCTTGTGGGCAAAATATATTGTTTTTGAGACCCACATTCTGGAGATGGCCCTTTCTGCTCAGTTGGGCCTGTTGCTCAAAGATCGTTCATTGTGAAGATCTCCCAAAAGTGTACTTGCCTCAATAATTTTTTTAAATCCAAGGCCACCTCAATCCGCTCATCGCTACCGTCCGACACAGGAGGTTTCCCAGAGCTAGACATCTCCCTCATCCATTTGCTTGTAGCTAAGCCTTGAATATATGTGACAATGCCTGGACCAAATAAGAATGGGTAGAATGTCTCAGGAAGATTTCAGAGAACTGAAAACACTAGCTGTCAGGCCAAGGCCTGACACTTCTGCATTCACCATTGCAGAAGGAAGTGGGAGTTCTGACTTCCTGCCACGATAATGAGTGCCATAGGTTCTGCCCCATAACCCAGGATCGCTTGTGCCCAGCAGGCAGGGGAGAAGAAGTCTGAGTTAAGGGTGATACTGCACTAATCTATTTCATAGTGGAGCGACTGGAGCGTAGACAAGGATTTTGGCGCTCGCATTCTTCTTTCCTTTCAGACGTCATGCCAAATATGGCCAGGCCTTGCCACATATACTGAAATATGAACCCACCTCTCTCTTTGTGGGTTCACTATGTTTGTTCTGCTGACTATGAGATATGATTCCAGCACAATACTACGAAATTGATGACATCATGATTTTTCTCTCACTCCCCTCTCCTTTTTTGTTCAGTATTATGTAAGTCTGATGAACAGGCCAGGGATTATAGTAAAGCTGCACTTCTGAAGAAAACTATCTTGCTTCTCTCCGTTTCAACTCTGCAGCCAGCTGCTCCGTGTCACTTATTTTCAGTGTGAGATTAAGAAAGTCAACAAGAAATAGACACGTTTCTTTTGGGCAGAGTTTGCCCAAATAAGGAAAACAGAGAGGGGTCAACTGGGCATTAAAATTGTCTTGAAAGATGTGCGTTCTGTTCGACAAGCGTTCCCTGCCTTTGGCCCATGCAGTTCACTAGGTATATGTGAACAACTTCAAGAACCTTCAGTGTCAAATAGTCTGCCTATATCTCAAATTAGTTCTTCAGCAACACTTCTGCCTCAACATGAGATGCTGATTTCTCCCTTGATAATCCGAGTTCCCCTTTAAAATGAGTTCGCATGTGACGAATTCACAGGGAAGTGAGTGAGAGAGGCTTCTGTAAATAAGACTTGTCACTTCTACGTGGCTAACCTCAAAAGTGACCACTGATGGGCCTGTCAAAGGGAATTAATAGAGAGATCAGTGACAGGCTCTGGTCTGATAACATTAACAACACTGATCTCAGTCCTGATAAAGGAGATTTATTAAAACCAAGCCCAACAGTAGATCTATTGTCTGGATTTAACATGCCTTCTATCTTGGTCAATCTTCTCGTACAGACCATAACATTACATCAGAGCTTAATATTTATCTATCCATTTGTGAGAGAGTTTGAGGAGGTTACTTGCTGAAGTTTGCAAGACGTCTCATGTATCTGGAGGTCCTCCTGACACACACACACACACACACACCAGCTGCGTTTGGTAGACTCGGTGCGGGAGTGGGACATTTTTGATCGTCCATCTTAGAGAAAGAGAGAGAGGCCTTTCCTCTCTGTTGATGTCTTTGCCACATGAGCAAGCAAGAATGTGATGTGCTCATAGAGTGGGCAGGAAATAGGTTTGTGTGTGCGTGCGTGTGTGTGTGTGTGCACATTCATGCTCGCATGAGGATGGAGTTGTGTTGAGGACAAGCCAAACCACCTCGCCGCCACATACCCACAAAACAAAACTCCTCCCTCTGACACATACCATTGTCCAGTTGGCGATTGGCCCAAGAGGCTAGATCAAAAACAAAAGCATCTATACAATTGAAAGATTCCTCCCCACTTTCTGTGCCTCCCTCTCATTTTCAGTTTCTCTCCCTTTATCTCGCCCTTACCGCTCACTCTTCGCAGTTTTTTGCAAAAGTCTTTTAATCCCTTCCTGTCTTCTCTC
>JACXGI010002187.1:58995-77854 GCA_016801175.1 Esox masquinongy
ATGCACCGTTAAGAAATCTGCGGGGGTGGGGTGGGGGGGGGGGGGGGTCGGGGGGGGAGTAGGCATGTCAGGGGGGATGTGGACTGTTAGGTAGCGTCATGCACACGCAACAGGCCCAATAACCCTCACCGTGGGATATCTGGTATTCATGTTCATTCACCCGACGGAAATTACCAGAAAAGGGAGACGCGGAGGGGGGGGCCTAGTTAATTCCGAAGTACAGGACATTCAGTCTTCGTCTTCTTGGGGAAAGCAATATGAATAAAGACAGATACTGCATTTTGAGAGGTGAAGAGTGTTCATTAAGGTCGTATTCTGGATCTTCACAAAGTACTTGTGTACTACATTCACTTGGTGCTCTTTACACCCCTGCCTATACCAAATTTGAAAAAGTTTCAAGCTCAGTCATTGGATAACATCGAATATAATTTCCCAGCGCTTGTGTGTTTGATGAAACACTGCATTACGCAGTAAACCCCTACATCATTCTTGAAAATGGCCCTGAAAATGAGCCCAGTTCAAACTACAACACAATGGCCGTGTCAGTAATTTGTCATAAACTGGTCATTCAAACAGGGTGTGACCATTCAAAACAGAGACAGTCTGGCCTCTTATCAGACTTTGGTTATCAAACAAACCTGTGTAAACACAGTCGTATACGGTGATATTTAACCCCAATTGATACCATTTATTTTAATTTTGTCACTCCCCTCCCTACACGAGGCAGTGGTTTCTTCAGAGAATGCAAAACAAACTGCCACCTGAGTACAATATTAATATGACACAACACACATTACCAGACAGACACTGAAGTATTTCTACTTATATTTATATTCATATTAAGTCAGTGACGATAACCCAGCTGTAAATTCAAATGCTGTATCAGAGTTGTATTGCAGATGGATCTCTCTAAGCATTGTGGGAGGACATAGCTGATGAGTGCTGATAGGGACTCAGGTGGGCTGCGGCTTCCCGTGAGACCAATCATCTCTCAGATGGGAGTTCAATGGCAAACAATGTGATTAGTCACTATAGTGGAAGATTCTATATACTCCACGGCCAGGTTAGTGGAAATGTGTTAAAACCAAAGCCCTAGCTTCAGCAGAGTCACTCTCAACCTTTCACATAAGAACTCGCTGTGCTCCAATGGCCTCCAGCAAGCAGAGGTTGGGTCAAAATGCAAACAATGTGAAAGGACACAAGTTCCATATTTCCGTTGATAAGTGGACTCGTTCACATCCACTTGACAACGGAAAGACCACTGTGTCTGTGTGTGAACTCTGATCAGTAATAGAATAGCATATGTCCATCAATTGTCTGCAGCACAATTGAAATGTCATACTTTCCTATAGATTACCCTACGTCCCTCAAACTCTGGATCTCAAAGCCAGATCCATAAAATGTTTCATTGTACCCATCTAATCAGGGACTAATGGGGCATAATTCCTTTTCATTTACAACCGAAAAGAAGCAGGATCTCTTTGTAGAGTTACAGTTGAATATCCCAGCCCTGGATATTCAGTGTGAACCATTCTGAAGCATGGCCTCCAGTATCATAACACTGTAGATAATAGACACAACAGAACAAAATAAAATCCCCTTAAAAATAACACAACCTCTTGTGCACCTTAATAACAGTAAAGGAGGAAATAGTAGCCATTTCTCATTTCTAGACTCAAAACAACGTCTCTTATCAAACCAACTGATCCCCTCCCCCCTTCAGCCAAAACAGTCTGCAGTTTGGTGTCGCTGGCTGTTTGTGGACTCTCATTTCCTGAATGAGGTGTGGAACTTCGCAGGGAATGTAAAAAAAAATATACAATAAAAAAAAACAGCCCAATAGCATCCGGAGGTGAGGTTAATCTGTCTGGTGACATGGTTCCGCTAGTTCACTGACAAAGGGTTGGCTAGGAGAGCAGGGTAAACTCATTGGATGATAAAACACTAGGAGAGCAGGGTGAAATAAACTGGATGATAAAACATGTCACACACACTAGTCTCGCATAACCATTGCACCCAAATCACATTGTTGTTAAGCTCAAGTATGATTTTTGCTGTCTAGACACACACAAACAAACACAAACCAACATCCTGTTTTGTCTGCTCTTAAGATTACAGTCACTATGTGTGGATTACAGTCACTATGTTTGGATGTGTGAGGACAGATGTACTGTAAGAGTTAAGGTTACGGTTATGGTTTGGGTTAGATTAAGGATTAGGGAATATAAGCTTTTCTAATGCGAATATTGTCCTCACAAAGATCTGCACTCTGTCCTAAAGGCAGTTTGAAAGAGTCTTAAATGACTGCAGGGAAGTGCCCACTGACCGATTTACAAATTACCTTGCTCCATAAAGAACTACTAATTAGTATTTGTAGCTCATTAAGTCAGTCACACTTTTACCCATGATACATTGCAGTTTTCATCCCCTCACACATGGCCCATGTGACCTTAGACGTGACGCAGCACGCTACTTCCCCGAGTCTGATTAAATTATGGTAGAGCGCGCCTCCTTGCGGTCATAACACGCATGAGCGTCATCATCACCTCGCTCCGGTAAAATTCCATTCGCTAGTACAAGGACTACACGCACAAGTGCGGACAGGCTGGACTGCTGCAAAGGTCCCAGAAATGATTTGATATGGTCCAAAGAAGCCCTGCTGCAGCATTCGTGGTTTCAGTTGTAACAGGACACTGGGACCAACCAGTCTGTTTTGCTGTACAGCGGGTTTTACACTTGACCAGTCAATCTCCGACTAGCCTGACCCCACCCATCCTGTCTACCCACTCCGTTCTGCAGTAACAAAGGGGAGGGGGCCAAACTGTATCACTGGTCGTTATGAAAAGTACGTTTTTACCCACAACCTACTATTCTTTCTACGGTCAGGAGTTGTAGCTCAAATATAAAAAAATAGGCTTTTTTTCTCGATTGAAAACCATGGCGTTAAGGCGCAACAATGCCAGCCGTAATTCTCTGTTAACCGTAATGTACATGTGAGTTACTGAATGAAACACACTGCCCAACTAATAATACTTTTTATTAATATTATAATTATTTAATAAATGTCATCACGCGAAAAACTTGATCGTGAATAGTTGTACTATGCCCCACCTGGCGAATCTGTAGCTCACAATATTGTACGTGGTTGCCAATAGAAATGCAACACCTTATGTCACTCCAAACAGGGCATAGCTGAAAACCCATTCATCTAATCTCATTTGATTCGCGAACGATTATCTTTGGTGGCGCTCTCAATCCAGAGGATAAATACTTTAGCCACACTACAATTTGCTTGGCTTCAAACCTACTCACAATTTCGCGAGCTCCCAGGTGTCAAATGCCCAGTTTTTTCCACAGCAGTCTATCAACGTACTAATTGTATATTACATCCCCTTTCTTAGCTTTCATACTTTGGCTGCATTACAGAAAAGAAAGAAAACATTCGCATCGAGCATGCTCTACATGACATCTACACAAGAGAACTCTTCGATGCCCACAACAAAACGATTATAACAGTTTTGACTGAAGTCAAGTTCATACTAGAATGTGATATATATGTGGCTTTATGTAGTTGTAATAAAAATACTACGTATTGTCTACCTATTAATTTTAACTGTCTATTTAATCTGATATATATTTAATTCCACAAAACCTTAAACATCCTGTAAATGCCACAAAGTAACATGCAGATGTGGTTGCTTTATGATTGTTGATCTTTTGTCTGGAGACTTGGTTGAGTTGAATATATTAAGCCTGTTATAGTGGCGCCCTCTAGTGGGAATTTCCTTTGAAAAATAAAATAACAAAAATGGCGACTGACGGCGCAAAAACTGCAATCGTAGACTTATCAAACCGAAAGGTGATAGGCATTTGGCTTTATTGATTATAATAATACTTGGTGTAATATTTCGATCCGAATATTGACCAACACCATAAAAATCCCAAATGTCTTCTCTCTCCACAGTCTCTACAAAAATGACCACCATGGACGCAAAACGGATCACTAATCATGCTCATCAAATCAAAAAATGTACTGCAGAAGGTAACTATGGAAACATTATCCCTCATCTAACTGCCCTTGATTATGGCTGTGTGACTTTGCAGCATCTGGAAGACACAGACATCATGAAGGTTCTTTATGGACTTCTCAAAAATTGCCCAGACCCATCAATAAAAAAAACTGTCAAGCAGCTTTTGTCAAAATGGAAGAAACTCTACAGTCAACCCTATCGCATCTCAAAGGAGAACATGAAGGAAGAATTTACTGTCATTGGAGAGAGCACTCTGACTGACAAAGCTTGTCTGACGGACAGCCGCGAGGTAGCTGCTGGTGACACTAATAAACCAGCAGAGCTGAGGGCGTCTTGTGAACATGTGACTTTATATGCAGGGTCCAGACAGGAAAGAACACCTACCAGTGGGAAAGGCCCTGTGAAGGATATCGGAGGAGTGTCATCATCTTGCCAAGCAACTGGAGATTCACCCTCTGGATCAGGATTGTCTATCCCCTCGAATGATTTTGGAGCCCTTGCCCCCATTTCGGAGGGTAGTACTTCCCCTCGCTGTAAGCACTCCGCCGAGTCCGCATTGAGATCCCAGTGCACCCGACTCCTCCACGGCGCCCTTGATCCAGAAACGACAGAGAGAACTGCTGTTCTGGCCCGCGTCATCGAGGAGCACATCCATGCTTTACAGTGTGGAAACCAGGTTAAATACAAGGCCTGTATCAGAAGCAAGGTGTCCAACCTAAGAAACCCCAAAAATGTCCACCTCCGTCAGGGTCTCCTGGGCGGCAGCCTGGCGCCTGAGGTCTTTGCCAGGATGTCCGTGGACGAGATGGCCAGCGAGGAGCTCCAGCGGCTGAGGGAGGAGTACTCGCTGCAGGGGGTGAGCGAGAGGCAGCTGCCTCAGGGTGTGGAGGGGACACCCACCCGGAAGCTGCGGTGCAGGCGGTGTGAGGCGTCAGACTGCAGGCTGACCCAGGTGTCCCGTGGCACGCTGTTCCTGCCGGCGTGGGTCCGACAGGCCACAGCAGACCAGGACGCCATGACCTTTGTGACATGTAGTGGATGTGGGGAGCAGTGGTACCACAGTGGATGGAACTGTCTCTGATCTTGCTTTGTTTTTTTGTTCCTTCTGATATGGTTTTACACTATCAAACAGAATATTGTTATGCTTTATGGCAGAAATTCTCAATAACTTAACATTCGATTGTATGGTTATATTAAATTGAATTGTTTAATTACATTATGCATTGCGTTAATTGTATGTTGTGTTATATTCCATAGTATAAAACTAGACCACTGAGACTTGTGGTGTTCTCTCTCATTAATACTGTGTGTTTTGAAAGCAGTTTTTTACTCTGTGTTGGAGAACCAGAAACACTTCCTATAATAGCATTTTTGTGGCGCTGCAGTGGAAACATGTGACCCTGTGAGCAGCACAAGGAAGGAGCATGTGACTCCGTCTTAAGTCTAAGACACAGTCTCAGCCGCGGGACACGGCTGATACATTTGGTCAGAGATGGATTTATTAAGCAAGTTCTCAAAGTAACTATGAAATTATTTATTGACACTCACTGACCCCTGTTAGGAGGGTGGATTATCTTGGCAAAAAAAAAAATTAACTGACAGGGATGTTAACCAGTGTGTGCACTACATTTGAGAGGAGCTTTTTGCAGAGACATAGGACTGACACTTTACATTGTCTTCATGTATCTGTTCAATGTAGTTCCTCATTCTAAATGAACACTGAACACAAATATAAGCGCAACATCTAAGACTGTTGGTTTGTTTTCATGAGCTGAGATCCCGGAAATGTTAATTGTCAAGATATACCGTCCACATGACAGGTGTTGCATATCAAGAAGCCGATTAAACCGCACGAAAAATACACAGGTGCACCTTGTGCTGGGGACAATAAAAGGCCACATAAAATATGGAGTTTCATCACACAACATAATGCCAGAGATTTCTCAAGTCAAGAGGGATTGTGCAATTTGCACGGGCGCTACCGGAATGTGCGCTGCTGTAGCCTTATAATTCAATTTTCATTTCTCCACCATAAACCACCTCAAAGGCTGCATAGAGAGTTGGGAATTAAGGCCACCCAGCTCAAAATTGCAGAACACAATGTAACCACACCAGCCTATAAACCTTCACATCTGGCTTCTTTACCTGTAGGATTGTCTGAGACCAGCCAACTGGAGGTTTGTGCAAACAAAAAATAAGTTCCTGGATGAATCCCTGTTTAAAGCTATACCAGGCAGATTGCTGACCTTTGAAGGGGTTAAAGGGGATATACCGAATTGGCTCCCATCTTGTGGATCTTAGCTGAATTACAGCAACAGTGCATACTACTTTTGCCCTTTTTTGATCAGCTTGCAAAAATTGAGAACTTTCGCTTGCAGCAGTTTGCCCTTCCTGGTTTAGAGAAAGAGAATTGAGTATTTCAGTAGTGCTGATGAAAGAGGGAGGTGCTACTTTTCATTTGGTCAATAGAGCTGGAAGATTTGAATATGCTTAAGTTTTGTCTTACTTCTTGTGAGTGTTGTAAAATTGTCAAATGTTTATAATGTATTCATGCGGTCAATGGAATGACACAATTGTGTCAGGATGTTACTTTTAATAATATATATTTAATGAATGTTGATGAAAGTTGTTTTTTTTCACTAAAACTCTTAAAAAGATAAAGATATGAAAACGTTTACATGCCACTCAACACAGACGGGTCAAAACATTTATAAGTTTGAAAGGTGTTTCAAGTCTGAAGGTGTGATCAGAGGAGCATGCTATAGTACAGAGTAACTACAATAACCCAGTTGTAAGTAAGAATGATTTCTAAATTTCTTTGCGTTAAGCAAGCACAGCTAATTGGCTATGCCAAGGCCACATAGGACGAACATACAGCAGCACGTGAGTGTTAAGCATGTCAATTAATTCCATGCGCATGCATACAGTGGGCGTGCCAAACGATAGGTCATATGAGCGTCAGCAGTGCTCGAGCTTACTGCCCTATGGAATGGGATCTCGGTGTACTGCCCAGTGGCGCCATGTCACCGGGAAACCTGGACCGCTCGTGAGGATGATACCAAGTGAAGGAGCGATATGGCACCGCACATGTACATTATAAACGGTAATGTACAGTTGTAACTAATTGATATTGTTCATAGATATCTATTTGTTGACCGGGAGACTTTAAGATTCAATAGAAAATTCC
This sequence comes from Esox masquinongy, assembly GCA_016801175.1. Classification (NCBI taxonomy): domain Eukaryota; kingdom Metazoa; phylum Chordata; class Actinopteri; order Esociformes; family Esocidae; genus Esox; species Esox masquinongy. The sequence goes on from JACXGI010002187.1 coordinate 66,214, forward strand.
ATGCGGTAACCAGTTAGCCTAGCCAGCTACTATGTATAGCCAGCCAGCTGATAATGTTTACGCGCATGATCTCAGAGTCGCGGTTGTTCGTGGATAGATCTAGTTTGTCTAGTGATGAGATGTAATTTACATATTTACTCGCAGTTGTTTTACTTCGTGTTTAGGCCTGTGAGACTCGGATCGTGCTTACCCCTTATCAGGCTTGTTGTGTACCTGCTAGTTAGCCTAATGCCAAATCAAGTTTGTTTGAGGCATTACTGTAGCCAGCAGTTTACAGATAATCTTCAAACTAGATTAGGTGTTGACATTTATTGTGTCATTAAACTAAAGGCGGACACCTGGCAACAGTCCAATTTTTATGAACTAGCTCTATGTTGGCTTCTAATCGACTGTGCCATGTGACCAGAATTTCAGTTTTAGAAGTCAAATGTACGCGAACAGAGCTTGTACTACTTCTTGACTAGTTGTACTATGCCGATGATGCTCAAACCGTAAACGTTTTTTATTTCTGAAGTGTTATTCTGATGAAAGCCAGTGCCGGTATGAGGAAGGCAAATGACTGTGTGATTCAGGTCTGTATCCTGTAAAACCTGACCAATTAGCCCAAATTTTTTTTTTAGAAGTCCACTCTCGTAAACATTTTATTTCTGGTTTGGGGGTTAATTTTAGGGTAACCTTTACCTTTGGGGTTACTTTTAGGTTTGCTTTAACGGTTAAGATTAGATTAATTTAGGTTTAAAGGTTAGGTTTATGGATATGGTACAGGGGGACATGGATTTGTGTTTCAAGTCCCACGAGGATAGATGCGTCTTAACCACTAGTTGCCATTGATGCAGAAAGAAGCATTTCAAAGTTGCAGTAGGTCAGTGCAGTGGCCTCTTTTTTTTACAAACTTATTTCCCTACAATACATACCCAAGTTTACCGAAGCAATGTCTCTGAAACAAGGTTTTCCCAATAGGTCAGGCGGTCTGTTCCCTATGTTTCCGACCTACTCCGACTGATTAGCCTGTTTCACGTCCCTGTTTTGTATTTATTCTGCTGTTATGGAAATTGGGGCAGGGTTAGATCTAAACGTCTCTGCTGTGAACTCAACTATATAGAGGTCAGCTGTGCAAGTGGGACTAAGATAACGTTGTTGTGATCAATGTGTCCCTTGATTAGGCTGCTAAACACTGTCCCAGTCAGGGACATTGATTGATTGACCATGTGATTGTATCGGATTGTTTCAACGTGCCCCCTTCAACGACATAACCAACCAGATAAAAGACAGTGCCGGTAAGCTCGGCGTCACTTTACCTCTCTCTCCATCTTCTTCACATTTAAGGAAAGCTCAAGCAGAACCCAAAGGTATTCTATGTCTAACACTACATTGAACCAGGAGGTTTTCATTGGAATAATTTTCCTGGAACTGGTAGGGAGTTATCCCCGGCCCTCGCCCGTCTCTTCGTCTGATTGGAGTCATGGAGTTTGTTTTAAGGATAAGATTTGTCTATATAATTTCAGCCGAGTGGTCGCCCTGAAATCTTAGCCAGGTCATCGCCTGTCTTCAGCTGTGGACTTTGAACCGTTCGCTGTGTTACTAGATTAACGACCAAGGCCTACGACTAACCTGAATTTTAATACCCATTCCAGACGTACATCAGGCCAGCGGGTCGGAAATGAACCACATTCAGCCTTAATCATGGAAACTAATACCGTGATGATGAACTAACGTCATACCTTTGTTTTTTTTTCCCAACAGGAGCTGAAATGGTTTGGCCCGATACCGAATGGTAAGACAGGGATTGTTGTAGTTAAGGCTGTACTGTCGTCATTAATGTTCTTGATCACTACTTCAAAACCTGCACTGTGATATTGTGTTGTGTCAGAATCGCCCGAGTACCCAGACCAAAGGAAGTCGTCCACAGCACAAACCAGTCTCACTAACCAATGCCTTTCTAGTTTTATGTGGCTGCTCTAATCCCTGGCATAATTCAGACAGAATTTGCTCATGTAGCCACTGGTTTGCTCATGTGATTCTCAGTGATGGTCATCTGATTATTGTCCATGTGACGCTAAGAATATTACAACTTCTACCACCGTTAGTCTGCAGAAAAATTTAAGATTTTCATTGGATAACAGCTCCACTTCCTCATTGAATGACATTGTGACTGAGTTTCACCGTGCATATTGTTAAGAAGTGCGTCTGTCTTGTTCCTCTCAGTTTGGCAAATAAGCACTTGGTGGATTTATTTTCAACCCCATTTCCAAAAATTTGGGACACTGTGTGGAATGCAAACATAAACAGAATGCTGTGATGTGCAAATAATTTTATCCCTACATTTAATTGAGAATAGAACAAAGACAACATAAAATGTTGAACCAGAGAAATTTTATTGTTTTTGGAAACATATATGCCCACTTTGAATTTGATGCCAGCAACGTGTTTCAAAAAGTTGGGACAGGGACATGTTTATTACTGTGGTGCATCTCTTTTAACAACACTCTGAAAGAGTTGGGGGACTGAGGAGACCAATTGCTGTAGTTTTGAAAGTGAAATGTTTTCCCATTCTTGCTTTATAGGATTTCAGCTGCTCAACAGTTTGGGGTCTCCTTGTTTCATAATGCACCACATGTTTTCAATGGGTGACAGGTCTGGACTGCAGGCAGGCCTGTTCAGCACCTGGACTCTTACTACTGAGCCATGCTGTTGTAAAACATGCAGAATGTGGTTTGGCATTGTCTTGCTGAAATAAGCAAGGCCTTCCCTGAAAGAGGTGTCTGGATGGCAGCATTTGCTTCCATCCAGACACCGCCATGTCCTCCAAACTAAAAACCTTTTTAGTTTGGAGGACATGGCGTCAATGATTCCCCAAAATAATTTGACATTTTAATTTGTCAGACCACAGGACAGTTTTCCAGTTCGCCTCAGTCGATTTTAAATGAGCCCAGAGAACGCGGTGCCATTTGTGGATCTTGTTTATATATGTTTTCTTCTTTGCATGGTAGAGTTTTAACTTGAATTTGTGGATGTAGCAACAAACTGTGTTCACAGACAATGGTTTTCGGAAGTGTTCCTGAGCCCAAACAATGATGTCCACTATAGAATCGTGTCTGTTTTTAATGCAGTGCAGTCTAATGGCCTGAAGATCACGACCATCCAATATTAGTTTTTGGCCTTGTCCCTTGCGTACAGAGATTTCCCGGATTCTCCGTCTCAATGATATTATGTACTGTAGATTGAGATCCCCAAACTCTTTGCAATTTTACGTTGAGAAACGTTATTCTTCAATTGTTGCACTATTTGCCTGTGCAGTCTTTCAGAGTGGTGAACCCATCCCTATCTTTACTTCTGAAAGACTCATCCTCTCTGAGATCCTCTTTTTATACCCAGTCATGTTACTAACCTGTTGCCAATTGACCTAATTAGTTGTGAGATGTTCCACCAGGTTCTATTTGTATTACACAACTTTGGTTGCCCCTGTCCCAGCTTTTTTGAAACTGGTTGCTGGTATCAAATTCAAAGTGGGCATATTTTTCAAGGAACAAACATTTTCAGTTTCAACATTTGATATGTTGTCTTTGTACTTTTTAATTTTTTTTAATTTTTTTTTTAATTGAATATAGGGTTTAAATGATTTGCACATCTTTGCATTCTGTTTCTTCCATTTTAGTGTCCCAACTTTTTTTTTTTTTTTTAAAGCGGGGTTGTAACTTTGATGATCGATCATCCGTTCTCCAGGTAGCAAGCAGTTCCTTCTAGACCACCTCCGCCTAGCACAGCTCCCCAGCCGACCCGCATCCCAAGCCCCAGCAATGACCTCCAAGTCGTCCCTTCTAAAGGTCATCCTCCTGGGGGATGGTGGTGTGGGTAAGTCTTCCCTCATGAACCGCTACGTCACAAACAAGTTCGACACCCACCTCTTCCACACCATCGGCGTGGAGTTCCTCAACAAAGAGCTGGAGGTGGACGGACGCACTGTGACGCTCCAGATCTGGGACACCGCCGGACAGGAGCGTTTTCGGAGCCTCCGGACGCCTTTCTATCGCGGCTCCGATTGCTGCCTCCTAACCTTCAGCGTGGATGACAGCCAGAGCTTCCACAACCTCAACAACTGGAAGAAGGAGTTTGCGTACTACGCCGACGTCAAGGAACCCGAGAAGTTTCCGTTCGTCGTCCTGGGCAACAAGCTGGACGTGCCGGAGAGGCAGGTTTCCGGCGAGGACGCCCGCCAGTGGTGCCGCGAGAACGGCAACCACCCGTACTTCGAGACGAGCGCCAAGGACTCGACCAATGTTTCGGCGGCGTTCGAGGAGGCCGTGAGGAGGGTGCTGTCCCAGGAGGAACGAGGGGAGCACCTGATCCCCACGGACACAGTGGACCTGCATCGAAAGCCGCGCTCTGGCGCCTCCTGCTGCTGAGCGTGGGTGGGGCTGAGCGTGGGTGGGGCTGAGCGTGGGAGGGGCTGTTTTCAGCGGACTAAAAGGAAACCTGAGGGGCCTATTAACACGTCTGCTGGCCGACCGGGCCGTGGGAACTGACCTTAGGCATGGCCGTCTGGCTTCACTTCTCCTTTTTAACTGCACTTGATGCAGTCATTATGCAGTGTGCTCTGTGCTCCAACCTTGGTTTGCACATCTGTATCTCATGCTTTACACACACACACACACACACACACACACACGGAAAGCACATGACCACATGTTCACTCACACTTCATGGCGTCTTACACGTCCTAAGCACTTCTATAAGTGTTCACTCACACACACGCACGCACACACACACACACACAGAGAGGAGTGTGCATACAGTAGTCAGGGCTGCTATCTCACGTCCCTCTGTGTTGGGGAGTGGGTCATCAGTGGCTACTGTGATCAAGGGATGACCTTGTTCTGCATTCCTCCTTCCAGGATTTACACTACTACTGTGCAGTGAGACACCGATCCAAGTATTCCTTCCATATTAAATCACAATCCTTTTGGATTCCACTGGTTGACTGTGCCAGGTTCACATTAATATTTCTGATTTTTTAAGTCATCTGTTCATGTGATCATGTTGAGGCATGTACACCCTGACTGAATGACAGTCTATGGTGGTTAAAGCTGGATGGCTTGCTGTGGTCTGTTCTTGCACAACTACCAAGGAGATTCAAGTTAAACCAAATTTTCAAACTTACTCAAAGATTTGATTCTTAACCGAGACAGGCAAATTTTGGTTTTGTGAATTCCAAGCTGTTTATTGGCTGGTCACATGGACTCTAGTGCAGGCTAACGTTGAATGGGTTTCTATCAGTAATAGAATTATTCTTAATTACCATGAGAGCTTTAACATTTTTAATCTTATCCTGCTTGCAGAACGACCATAAAAAGCGGTTTGGATGTCGCGTTAATGTGTTCGTTAGGAATTTCATGGGACTCAAGCATGCAAAATGGTCTTTCATATACAATAATATTAGCTTATTTTGTGTTTTTTGTTTGTTTTTTTACCGTCACTCACTAAGAAATAGTGCATCCATTGCCCCGGGCTTCACGTCTGTTAACTGGTCTCGGAGAGTTTGGAAATGAAAGGTTTTATATTTTAGTGAAACTCAGGATTTGGATAACCATTTAGGAATGGAACAATATTCTAAATCAATAGCTTAAATCAAGACCCAATATGAACCACTACATATATAACGTGTTATATTCAAACATTTGTAATCAGACAATTTTTAATTTTGGATAAAAATGAACCATCCTAAAATGCTAGCAAAACTGTCTTAATATAAATAAAGTGAGTAATTTTAAACATAATGTTGATACTGTGTGCTTCATCTGTTGAGTATGTTTGTTCCTAAGTTGAGCACTGTAGCCAAATAAGTTATCCTAATTGAAACTGACCCTCCTTTGGGTGCAGAGTGAAGAATGACCATTGATCAACTTTGTCTCCTGCTGAGGGGGGGGGTGCTTGCTCTCTTGGTTTTGGAAGAACATTCAAGGCAATAATGCCAAATAGTTCCACTGGGTGGCACCAGCTGTGTGCGTGTGTGTGTCTCAAAGAAATCAAAACTTGTAAGAAAGAGACAGAAAACAGCTCTTTCACGATAATAAAAAATATCGGTTTTACTAGAGAAGGTTACAAAAATCATCACTATACAGAAGTCAACTATTTAAAACTTAAAAAAAAGAACTAATGAAACATCTAGAGGAAATACAGTGCCATCAAGGTACAGGTGGATATCGTTTAAAAAGTGGAGCGGGGTGGGGGTTAACACTGCCTATCATAGTTGTCAGTACAATTGACTACACATCACCTGAAAAACTGCAAAGACAGTCACGTCTCCCTCATGCAATAACGAGGAAACGACAACACACCCGGACTGACATACGCATCATCTTATATGAAACGCAACGTACGTTTGCCTATGTCGACCCGGTGGCAACGCACGTACTGTATTATATCAAACGACACACACCGCAATATAGTCCTTTTTCCAGTATTTAGACATTTGCACACGTGGACAATACTGACATGCTTTTTCATATGAAAGTTAAAAGAATCGTTTCACTGGTTTGAAGAAGGTAACTAGTCAATGATCGTTTTAGAATACGTAGTGATAATTAAACGATAGTTGAGAACTAAATCAATATGAACATTCCTGACTGGTTATTTCTCTACATTGTAAACATCCATACAGTATTTGTTCATAAAACAGGCCAAAAACCGACAGTTTGAAAGACACTTTCATTTGTCTTGCCATAATCAAATAACCATAGAAGTTCCATAAATTCAAAGTCAAGTTATTCATGATCTTAGCACAGGGAAAAATTCAGCTGCCTAAAACTGATAAAAACATTGAAAACCATTTTCTACATTTTTTTTTTCTTCACATTTCAAAATGTTTACAATACAAGCATCACTGTCAGCCGTTATTCCTCTGCATTTGCTTGCTTCTCACAACAAACCGTTTTCAAGATTTTACATTACAACTATATCAGATGCAGGACTAGTAATTGGATGCTAAACATACTGTATACTCCATTGGGAACATTTACATATTTTTAATCAAGGGTAAAATAGGATGGTAAAACATTGACCGTGCTCTCCACTTTCAGGAGTTAAATTCGGTTAAACTTTATTTTTAGGCTGGTCCATATATTTACAGGTGAACTTCACACCTAAAGGGTGGACTTGTCTTGGGCAAAGTGGGAGACGCTTTAAAGTTCAGTGAATGAATTGATTCCAAAAACTGCGATGGGACAGACGTCCCCCTTCACAGTTGTCCACCATGAACAAGCATCAGACTTTTATGTTCACTATAACTTCAGCTGTGGTCTTTCCTAGCTAAACCGGTGTGCTTAATCAGTGAAGTGTTATCCTGGTCCCAGATCTGCTTGTACTGTTGTGCCTCCTACGCTCATCATAGTGCCAAACATAGAAACTCTATAGCAATGACAGATCTGGGATCAGGTGGAGTGGTTTCTTTTGGTTTTTATCACCTGAGGTATGTATAATGTATCACTATCGTTTGTCCGGTGGGTTTAATAGCAAGGCTGTTACACAATAAGCTCGCGATTCAGAGCTAGGTTGAGATCCACAAGCCTGTTCCCGCATCAAAAAGGTCTCACCAATTTCTGCAGTGACATTAACAAGACTGGGACCATGGAAACTGGCAAGACAGCACATGCGGCCGTGCGACCAGGCTAAAGGGTCACCCAAAGGTCAAAGCCATGAGTCAGCCCTGCCGATGGCTGCTGGCAGAACTGTTGCTTTGCACTGACGGTCACAGCGCAGGGCGTGTCAAATCGGTTCACGGCCACAGCGCGTGCTTTCTCCTCGGGACAACATGAAGAGTCGCTCAACGGAACTGGCTGGAATTGTAACATTAACGTAAGTGTTTTCTAAGGGGGTCTTCTATGATAGGCACCCTGAGCTGCTGTTTAGGTGATGTATACACGGGACAGGTGTACGTTACTCCTCTATTTTTAACAGTGAAACGTATCACGCATTAACACAATAAAAAAATCGTCTGAGGAGGGATAAGATAACCGAAGGAGCAAAATGCCGGTGATAAGAGATAAATAGAATAATAAATAGTAAACCTGGTATACTTCGAAGTAGCATTAAAAAAACAACAGACATTCATACGTACACATTCGCACAATATATTCATATATATATATGTATATATAAAACACCAAAAAAATGGAGGAGGATTTGTGGCACGCTTCCTCGGGGGTTAGTGCAGACAGTGACCCTGTTGTCAGTCAGTTATTGGGAGCTGTGTTATAGTGCTGTGCTTGACTCGGAGCTGTCCAATGTGACAGCAAGGTCTTGCCCTGTTGTGTTCCAATCGGGAGCAGATGTTTGCAAACAAGAAGAGGTTTACCGCCCAATCGGAGCTCTCACAATAGGAACTTGTCCCTCTGCCTTTTCCATTTTGCAGAAAATATTTGCTCCCGTTTGGACAGAAGACCTTGTTCGAAGTTAAGAAAAGTGATCACAACTCAGACATTCACATACGTTGTCCATTGCTGTCAACGGAAGACGAGGTGCGAACATTTGAGCTGAGCGCACAGATCTCAGGTCAGAATACCACCCATATTGACCAAGCCTCTGGGGTGGGTTATAATCTGGGGGGGGGGGGGGTTAGTCATGAGGAGGCGGCATGGGATGGGTACTTGGCCGGTTCTTATGAGTAAGAGGAGTTGAGGCCCTCCTTGGACGCGCCCTCCTCCACGTCATCCTTGGTCTTGATGTCCTGGTACTCGTGCTGGGAGCAGGCGCTCCTCAGGTAAGCCCAGTTCGCGGAGAGTATCATCAGGTAGTGAATCTGTGGAAAAGGGGAGAGGGTGCAGAGAGTATGGGAGGGAGGGGAAATATGGGAGGTTGGTGGCCAACGAGAGGATTAGTCATCCGAAGCAAGCTACGTTAAAACTACTGTAAAAGTGAATTATCTACCACATGACATAAAACATGAATTAGCATTTCTACTGGTCAATAATTTGTCGGTTAGGTTGGCTGTTAGTATTATTACATTACAGGAAACTAATGCCATTTTCTCAGAAGAGTCACTATCCAGAAAGGAGAGAACGATGCCACGTCTTTCCTTCACATTTTCTGTTTATTTTGCATCAATTGTTTCATAACAAAGATCACAAGAAGAGACTAGACTGAAAAGGATGAAAAAAAGAGACTAACTTCAAACTAGACAGTCGAAACGCACGGGGAAAGATATAAAGTATATTTCTCATTAAAAAAAATAACTGAAGCCAAAAACCGCAACACAAGTATTCCCTTGTCACACTGGTCCTTAATCTTCCAGGCCTGGTGCTCCCCCGTTGTTCTGCACTGCTACTGTAGTGGACCGGTATGTTCTGGGCACATATCCTGTAGTGGACCGGTATGTTCTGGGCACATTTCCTGGCTGGAGGGAGAGTTGGGAAAGACCTTCGCCAGGTTTGCTAATCATGCCCTCCCTAAGCCTCGTTTAAAGGCACGTGAGGCGATCTGGTTTGGAGCAAAGGCAGGTAAGATGTACGAGTGTTACGCAAACATTCGTTTACATTTCTCTGTGCGCTACACACACTCCTACCCACTCGCTGTCTGTTTTTTTTTTTTTTTATAACTATCTTTTTATTTTACTCTAATCCACGTCTCTCGTCGTTTTCATTCTCTTCTCTCATTTTCTCTAATATGGCTCGGAGAACTTGTCTGGGCGGCGGTTGCCGTGGCTCATAAACTTGAGAATGGCATAGTTATACGTGGCCGCCATCATGTAGATGAGCTGGGAGGGAGAGACGAAGACAAACCAGGATGAGAAACACATTAGATGACCAGGAGGCCTTTGGGGGGGGGGCACTGTTGTTCTTGACCGGGTCTATCTAGAGGGTGCAGTGCTGTTTTACATCCAGTATTGATTCATGTAGCCACAAGTTTGATTGCCACAGTTACCAAACGGCCATAAGTTTGATTGAGATGGTACCAAACAGCCAAATGTACTGCACCTGAACGTCACATTTCACACCCACCCATGAGCCGTCTGAGTTTGGTACATTAGCTGAAATGCCTTTACATACTGATTGTATTCAGCAACTTCATAATTCGCTGTAATGTTAAGATCTGGTGGCTCTATGCAGGTCTATTTATGTCATCTTTGGAGCATAACACATGTTGGTCAGAGACTTGGGAAGCAGAGCAAATTCTTGTCATTCAGGAGCATTTTCCATGGCCCATCTCCGTGTGTCCAGCCTGAGACTACAAGGGCCGACTTTACGTCCTTGGGAAGACCGCGTCAAAGCCATGAAGTGTGGAGGATGGATTACCATGGCAACAGATCAGCGTGTCATGGCAACGCATGCACATTTTTCCAACACAGTAGCTTACCAATGCAATGAGCGTGGCCCCGGCTCCGGCACAGGCAACAATGTACAGATGGAAAGACAGGTAGAACTGGAAAAACATGGAGATAGATCTCTGGTCAGTGATGTTACAGATCTTACAGTCTTTTAAACTGCTGTCCTTTTCACTATCCATAAACTGTTTCACGATCCATTTCACTACACTAAATAGCTATACAGAACAATCTGCAGACCGTTTTATATATTTTCTTAGGTTGTTTTTGACCACTGTATTCTCTCTAAGGCAATGCATTCGAAGGTTTATCTTATGTTCCTATGACTTGAGGTTCATGTCGTATGAGGTTCACAGGATATTCCTGTGATTCATACGATGCACATAAAGCTTTAAAGGAAGATGAGGGGCCATTCTCACTTCACTGGTGCTGCAGATGTCCCCTAGGATGGATCCACAGGCTTTGCCCGGCGTCGCGGTCCATGGGATAACACCTGGAGGACCGTAAACAAAAGACTAGATGAGATACGTGCTTTTCAAAAGCATGGAGACCAACCCAGTTCGCTTGTGCAGTATTCTGTACGGTGGAAGAAAACACATCCACCCACCTAGCTAATGTAAAAGTAAATGTTTACGCATCCTCTGATTGTAACACATGACTGTCATCCTGTAAAATCGACTGTTAAATAGGGCTGTATGTATACACTGGCATGTATTGTGTAGATATACACAGATAAATACAGATAGATCGGTATATATTGTGCAGATAGAGAAAATCTAGTATAGATTGTGTAGATAAAGTCTAGCATAGATTTTGTAGATAGAGAAAATCTAGTATAGATTGTGTAGATAAATAAAATCTAGTATAGACTGTGCAGATTGAGAAAATGAAAGGCCTGGATGTCACACCCTCAGTGTGCTGGGATGTGTGTGTTCCGGAGCGACACTCACCATACTGCCGGACGTCCACACAGATGGAGTCAGGATCGGTGATGTTGGCCATGGGGGACTTCATGGCGGCACAGGTGGTCCACATGTTGTAGAAGAGGAAGACGGGGATGGCAGAGAAGCCAAAGATCCCCAGGAAGGCCAGGCCCAGGATGTAGGTCAGGAACACAAACTGACGCAGGCAGACAGCGGTGTTAGTGACGTTGTCGCCACGAGCAGCACACGTATCCTAGGCCTTGCAACATCATCATCATCGTTGTACTATTACGGCTACACCACAGAACAGTCCTTAAACCAAGCCGGTCCTTACTGGTATTCAACAGAACAGTCCTTAAACCAAGCCGGTCGTTACTGGTATTCAACAGAACAGTCCTTAAAC
>JACXGI010002188.1:0-14695 GCA_016801175.1 Esox masquinongy
CACACACACACACACACACACACACACACACACACACACACACACACACACACACACACACACTACATACATACACACACACATGAATAGAGAGAATGACAGAGATTACAGACCAGCCCTGTTTTTTTTGTTTTCCAACACTATAGGATGTCTGTAGAAATGGCAGTGGAACAGGAAAAAAGTATGGATGTGTGATCAAAAATATTCCCCATTACTGGTAAGTTTAGTTGTTTTAGTAGAAGTATTAGTAACACTGTCATAGGAGAAAAGGAAAACTTTGATGGATGTTGAAGTTGGCATAAATCAACCCATGAATAAATCAATTCATCTTTGGACTTTTGGATAGGTCTGTACCATAAAAATACAAGTGAGCCTTTCCTATTCTGAAATAATAATTTGTTTTCAATAGAATGTTTTCTGGAACTAAAATATGTCTTAAGTAAAATCTTGTGTGTGGTGGGTGTTTTGTTAAACTGAAGGTGCATTCAATTATATTGAAAACTGGTTGTTTTATTTCATTGGGCATTTTATTGCAAAACGTGTATTGCTTGATAAGTGTTTTACTGCATATCTGGTAAAGCATAGCATCTTTGCTGTCCAGTCTGCTACCCAATATCGGCTCCAGTTCAATCAAATTAAAGTGAAAACAGTACACCACAGGAAAGTCATGTCATAGAGAAAAACCTGTAGTTCATCATGGCTTCTGCTAATAATGTTTGCATGTTGGCAAATGGTTCCCTGACAAATTGTATTTCTGCTTACATAAAATATGTATGGATATTGAACGGTCACTCTACAAAATAATAATGTGTAGGGGTTGAATACTGATTTAAGCAACATATTTTAGTTATTTTATTATTTACAAATATTTTCCAACATAAATCCAGTGTCACCTTACAATAATTGAGTTTCAGTGTTTTAAGGTTAGATATCAAATAAAATAAAATGTCAGTCTACCACGTGAGAAATGTGGTCAGGGGTTTTAATACTTCTGCCAGACACTGTTTTTTTAAATGATATCTGGATTATTTATTTAGTCAGATAGCTATGTGAAATAGTTGTTTCTATAATTATTTCCCTATCATCCTCAAGCCACCATGGCAGCTCTCTGAGACCCCCTGTTGAGAACCACTGGGCTAGACTAAATGTAGTTACTATACATAGCTGCTGTTTGTAGTCTACAGTTAATCAAACTGAGAAAAAGTGTGTGCTTAAGCTTTTTGTGTTGTCCCCTGCCTGCACGATTTATGTGTACGTGATTGGTCAAGATACGGACAGAGCCTAGCAGCACTCATAGAAAGACAGCGTGCGTGAGGTGACAAATCATGAGGCAAATCAGTCTAATAAATAGCCCATTTTGCTGTTTAACAGTATTGAAAATTGCTGTGGCAAATGCTGCCATGACACTTGTTTTGCATAATTTCTTATGTATGTCGGTCCAGTATAGGCCTAAACTCAGTCTCAATCAAATTGAAGTAAACTATGTTCCTGCATTTAATGTTGTGCTAACGTTAAGTCAAGAGAACCAGGCTACCAATTAACATTCTTAATTTAGCACATTTGTACAACCACAAAAAGTTGCATCCTAAGAATCCCCCTCTGCTCTTGTTGCTAAATTAAACAAAACAGTTCCTAGTCTTAGGCTTCAGTGAACTTTTAAGAAAACTGATTCTATTTAGAAGCACATTTGCAATGCAAGGAAAGTCAGCTCATTTTGGTCAGGACAACCCTCACCTCATTTCCACATCTGTTTTGTTTACATTTCTTTTCTCAGTGAAAACCATGCTCCCCTTGTCAAAAGAAACAGCAGGCAGGCGCAGGATTCAGCTAGTTTTATGAGGCAATCTAATGCGAGGTTAATGTGAGTGGTGGGTTGAGAAGAAGTTTGAGCCGATGGAAGCTGTTTCCATCTAACTGTTTCCACTAATCCTAAATTGCAGCCACTGGAAGACAGTGACCTCCTCTGAACATGTGTTCACCATTAATCCTGAGAAGGGAGAGGGGAGAGGAGAGGAATGGAGGCATAAAATGATGTTTATCTCATATTATTCAGATTAACCACTTTTCCATTCTTAGTTTTTTTTTGCATGTAAAGTAATTTTGAATAAAAAAATAAAAAATGAACGTGACAGATTTGATGGAAACCGGACTCATTGGTAAAATATTTATGTTGACAGTTTGTTTGTTTAACATGGTGGCATGATGTTTTTTCATGAAATAAGTTGTGCTAAAAACAGCGATACAACTGCCTTTATCTGTAAAATGTAAAGAATAACCATTATATCGAACTAAACAGGGAGTCACATGATGATTAGACCTATGCTCTGTGTTCCTCCCACTACGACTCAGGGAAAGTATGCAGTTTATTAGGCTATTTATAGGGTGCTGAGAGTGAAGAGGGATGATCTTGATACTCTTTTCCAATAGCTATTGAGGGTCATAGTCTGGTCCTATTCTAGCTGCCGTTTTAACAAATACAGTTAACCCATAATAATCTGATTGTCGAGCCGTAGATTACCCTAGCCACACTCTATTTGCCAGCTGTTGGCTGGAGCACAGAGGCCAGGTTCTAATTGGCACATGCAACTTAAGGAATTTTAAAAAAAATGTATGTGAAAATGTAGGGAAAAAGCATTCCTCTTTATTGACATATAAAACAAGACACTGGTGATAATTCGTCCATTTCCTTTATGAACATTTTTGAATGCGTGCTTGAATTTGTTTTACCAATTTGATGGAAATCCAACTTCTTACAATAGTGTGTGTGTGTGTGTGTGTCGTGCTGGGTGTTCAGTTTAGTCTGCTGATGTACAATATTGGCTTCACCAATTCCCCCACCTGTCAAACATACGCCCCTGTTGTTGTACTTCGTCTCTCATACCGTGGCCGCAGTGATGAGATGGTGCTAAACAGTTACTAAAAGTGAACTTTTGGGATGAAGGATCATTTCAATATGGTGTAAGCCCTACAGTATAGTCCACTACTTTTAGCCCAACGTGCTCTACGTTCGTGCACTAGGAACAGAATGGGGACCACTGGGATGCTGTCTTTGTGATTTGTTTTTTTGTGTAGTCAAGTGTGAGGTTTTTTAGAATTCCGTATCAAAACTGGTTTCTCAGGTGTCATAATGTTAATAAGGTCAGATTTGTTGTTCTGTATTGTTGCAACAGTTATGGAAAATCAATGGTTTCTTAAGGTTGAGGGTTGACTCATTCCCTCAAAACTACTCATTCAGTAACTTACATGATTGGAGATTACATTTTCCACTGCATGTCGTGCCATCTGTGGCCTGTTGCTAACGAACTGAACTCTGTTTGTATTGGTCAGCACAAGCCATGGGCCATGACACATTGAACCCCTAGAGCTGTTTGACAGTGGACTGGTGATGGCTGCCTGCTTTCGTTTTCTGCTCTCTTCCTTTCTCTGAATTTCTTTCCATTTACCTCCATGATCTCTCTCTCTCTCTGCTTTCTTTCTCCCTATCTCTACACCTCTGTTTCTCCCTTTCTACATCTCCCCTGTGTCTTTCTTTTTTCTATGTTTCTCTCCTCCCTCTCTCATTCCCTTCATGCTGACTGTACACATCTAGCCTAACACAGCTTGTTCACAGAGAGCTGAGGTCCCTGTGAGCCCCAGAGCTGTAATCACAATGCAGTGTGATGTATGAGACGCATTCAAAAGCACAGAGAGCAACACAAGCTGGCGTCCAATATTTCAAAGGCGTATAAAACACATGACAGAATGGAGTGTAAAAAAAAAGACAAAGGCAATGTAAGGACTGAAATTTAAAACATGTCTCAGGTCTCAGCTATCGTTAGCATGGGGGATTTATTTTTCCCTGTGTGCCTCTCCTCCTTTCCTCTCCTCCTTTCCTCTCCTTCAGAACTTTGGCAGAGCAAGGGAAAAGAAGGGAGAACTGGCAGGCTCCGTGTTCTCAGCCTGCACAGTGTGTTATTCTGAAATAGGAGACCATGTGCAACAGTTTTAGTGCTGGACCGGACCAGGCTGCTCTAAGAGCCCACACACTCCAAGTCAGGGTTCTGATCTCCTAGCTCTGGACACCATATAGAGAGATGTTGGAGAGGAGGTGGAGTGTTGTCTATGGTATAGGGAGATATAACGGAGATCGTCTAAGATCCCCTGTGGACAGACACCCTGAATTTAAGCAATAACACACGGGGGTGTGGTATACAGTATGCCTAATATACCAGTGCTAATAGCTGTTCTTAGTCACAACACATCATGGAGACGCCTTATAGCGATTATAAACTGGTTACCAACAATTTTTGAAGTAAAAACTGATGTTTAAAATACACTATAAAGAATAGGCCTGATAGATGAAAGCAGTATTATGGAATGATTTCAACTACAATGAATTTAAATAGTTTTGACGTTCATTTTGAGATGTTTATTTTAGGGTTACGACTGTATGTGATTTTTTGGATATTTATGGGATTGGTGTTCTGCTTAATATTTGTTTCCTACCTTAATATGTTTGCGGTTTTTGTGTTGATTTACGTTTCACCCACGATAATAAGCGGTGGAATACATTATTCAATATTTCTTATGTGTTTTGGATGCTGGTTGATGTACGTGATGTAACAGTGATGTGTGTACATACACAGGACACCTCATGATGTTTAAGCATGTGTTTGCATTAAGGATTCATAAAATGATGCTAGGAAATCAAAATCTATTTCTTTATTTCGTCCTTCTCAGCATTCAACACCTATAGCAGTAGTACTTTTAATGGGTCACATTCATTTTCTGTCTATGGCAGCCAGGCTTGGCCCGATGAAAGGAGGTCATAGATACAGAACAACATCCACCAGGCTAGCGGGGAGCTCAGAGTAGCAGTCTAAATATACAGAGGTATTCTCAAACAACCTGGGCCTGCCAACTACAATACTTCTATTTATTTTAGTATTTATGTGGATTTCCTGTATACTTGTCGACGTTAGGACTGCGGAGCAGAGCCGTGGTGTATCTGACTGAAGAGTTGTGTGTGTGTGTGTGTGTGTGTGTGTGTGTGTGTGTGTGTGTGTGTGTGTCTGTCTCTGTGTGTGTGTGTGTCTGTGGGTCTGTCTCTGTGGGAGTGTGTGTGTGTATGTGTCTGTGTGTGTGTGTGTGTGAGGGTGTGTGTGCGCGTGGGTCTGTGTGTGTGTGGAGGTGTGTATATTTTGCCTATACACTTTTTTGAGCTCGGTGTGTACTGTAGTATCTTGTAGGTGTGTATTGTACTTTCCTGTGGACTTACTGTATGCCATGTGTGTAGTGTTCTTTATTGAAGATACTGTGTAGTGTTGTACAACCCCGTTTTCCAAAATATTGTGACGCTGTGTAAAATGCGAATAAAAACAGAATGCAATGATGTGCAAATCATTTATCCCTGTATTAAACTGAAAACAAAGGCGACATATCAAAGGTTAAAACTGAGAAATTCAATTGTTTTTGGAAAAATACATGCCTGTTTTAAATTTGATGCCAGCAACACGTTTCAAAAAAGTTGGGACAGGGGCGTCTTTACCATTGTGTTGCATCACCTCTTTTAACAATACTCTATAAGCGTTTTGGAACTCAGGAGACCATTTGCTGTAGTTTTGAAAGTAAAATATATTCCCATACTTGCTTGATATAGGACTTCAGCTGCTCAACAGTTTGGGGTCTCCTTTGTCGTATTTTTCGTTTCATAATGCGACAGGTGACAGGTCTGGACAGCAGGCATGCCAGTTTAGCACCCGGACTCTTACTATGGAGTCATGCTGTTGTAATACGTGCAGAATGTGGTTTGGCTTTGTCTTGCTGAAATAAGCCCTCAAAAAGACGTTGTCTGGATGGCAGCATATGTTGCTTCAAATCCTATGTTGTTCAGCATTAATGGTGCCTTCACAGATGTGCAAGTCACCCATGCCATGTGCACAAATGCACCCCATATCATCACAGATGCTGGCTTTTGAACTGTGCACTGATAAGAAGCCGGATGGACCCTCTCCGCTTTAGTCCGGAGGACACGGCGTCCATGATTCCCAAAAATTCAAATTTTGATTTGTAGGTATGGCTAGCTGGTTTAACTGCAGTTAAGAAAATGTTTAACTTAAGAAGTAAGCCTCCACATGCACTAACATGGCATCTACGGGTTTTTACTTTTCTTGATATTGTATACTTAGAATTGTCAACTGCTAGAATTCCCAGTTCAAATGAAAAAACGTCAACAATGTGGTTCAATACAGTGGAAAATATAAAGTCTTTGTTATAGGGAGTGGTTTATAGTAGATGTGTATATATATATACGGGTCACTCGGGGGGATGGGGGGGTGTAGGAATAATTATTAAATTTACTATTTCATTGTGTTATTTTTTATTTTTATATAATGTTTTATTTATTTTTATTCTTTTATTCTTTATGTGGAATAGATCTAGAGTAGCATCTATTGTTGCATGTTAGGAAGCGTTGTATTTGGAGTGGTTCAATGACTGAATCAGTTTCATTGTTATTTCAATAATGGGCATGCTATAATGATGCAATTATGATTTGTATGATGATTGACTATACAATAAAAAAAATAATCACAACAAAAAAATAAATATTTGTCAGAACACAGGACAGTTTTCCACCATGTCTCAGTCCATCTTAAATGACCTTGGACCCAGAGAAGGCGGTGGCGTTTCTGGATTGTTTATATATGGTTTCTTCTTTGCATGGCAGAGTTTTAACTTGCATTTGTGGATGCAGCGACTTACTGTGTTTTAGTGATGGGAAGTTCGACTCTTTCTGCTGACTCGGATCTTGTCGAGTCGTTCAGTAAAAAGTGCCAAAAAAAGCTCATCATCAAAATGTCGTTTACGACTATTACAACTATTTTTATCATTACAATCAAAAATCAGATACTACATTAATTACTGTAGGCAAAGCGTCCAATTATCTGTTGCAAACATGTACAATGCTCTTTTCTTGATCAACTTTTCTTTGAGAACGTCAAACTAACAACTGTTGGACGGAGAGTAGGCTACTGAGCTGGAAGCCAGCGGTTGGGTAGAACTCTGCTGGCATACATTCAAATGAACTAAAGAATCGTTCAATTGAACGATAAAACTGAAAAACTAAAAAAGACTTGTCATTCACAAGTCTTTTTTATTCAGGCAAAGGCTCTGTGTATGATTTCATGTGTTTATCATTACATTCGAAAATCAACTACTACATTAGCCTAATTATTTTAGACCTACTGTATGTGTCCAATTATCTTCTTTAAACATGTCTTTATAATGCTACTATTTTGATTAATTTTTCTTTGTGAACGTAAAACTAACAGCACATTCTGTGGTTGGGTAGAACTCCGCTGCCAGTCGTTCAAATGAACAAAACAACCATTCAAATGAGAAATAAAACTGAACGGGTCAGTCGTTCACAAGTCTTTTTTACTTAGGCTTGTTTTCATCATGCTTGTTTTCATCTGTTTTTTTCATGACATCAACTAACTATATTAATTATTATAGTCTGCGTTCAATTATCAGTTATAAATATGTCTTTATGCCTTATTCCTTTGCTTATTCCTGCCTTGATCTATTTCTGTCTGCGAATGTACATACACGTTGATCGGAGAACTGAGCTGGAGGACCGGGTATGAAGCAAATGCTCATGTTGTTGTAATCCGCTGTCAAACGTTTGAATGAACAATACAATTGAACGTGTCACTAGAAAAAAGGACTTGTGAATCCCGAGTCACTAAAAAGATTTGTTGAAAACGAACGAATCGCTCGTGAACTGCACATCACTACTGTGTTCACAGACAATGGTTTTCAGAAGTGTTCCTGAGTGCATGCAGTGATGTCCGCTACAGAATCGTGTCTGTTTTTAATGCAGTGCCGTCTGAGAGCCGAAGATCACGACCATTCAATATTAATTGATTTATTCACAGATTCAGTGATTGTACCTGTGCCCAAAATTGAAGCACCAAAAACACTCGGTTCCCCCCAGGGGTGTGTCCTCTCACCACTTTTATTTGTTTTATATACAAAAGAGTGCCAGTGTCATTTTCAGGACAGACATATCATCAAGTTAGCGAATGATTCCATCATTGTGTCCCTGCTCAGGAATGATGAAACTGACCATGCTCCGGTGGTTGATGATTTTAGTGACTGTTGCAAACACTCCTTGCACATAAATGTGTCAAAAACATAGGAAATTATAACTGATTTCAGAAAGAAGCCCCCCCCCCATTCTTCCTGCTGTTATTTTTATGGCCAAGATGTTGAGATTGTTCAGCAGTACAGCAGTATTTGGGAACAATAATTGATAATAAGTTGCAGGCATAAATCTAAATGACCTCTCCCAACTGTATAAAGTCAGAGTTACAAAGAAGGCCCAGTCACCCCTAGTTCAGTGTGTTCAGGTTGCTTCCATCTGGTCGCAGATACAACCTACCAAGAAGTAGGACCAACAGATTTAAAAATGATTTGTCCCTGCTGCTATTGGCCTTCTGAATTACACAAAGTAATTCTATGTTATTGTTCTGTTTTTGTTGTTTTTTATTATATTTTTGTGTTGATAGTTGAATTGTACTGCTGGCTGTGCAACAAATTGCCCCTCTGAGATAATAAAGACTGCTAACTAACTAACTACCCAATCATGTTTCTGACCTGTTGCCAGTTGACCTAATTAATTGTGTGATATTCCACCAGGTTTAGTTTAGCTTCTGTCCCAACTTTTTTGAACCGTGTTGCTGGCATCAAATTCATATATATCATATATTTTTCAAGAAACAATAAAATGTCTCAGTTTCAACATTTGATACGTTGTCTTTGTACTATTTTCTATTGACTATATGGTTTAAGTGATTTGCACATCATTGCATTCTTTTTTTATTTCCATTTTACACAGCGTCCCAACTTTTTTGGAAACGGGGTTGTAGATAAGTGTACTTTTCTTCACGGTAGGTGTCTACTGCAGTATGATGTAGGTCTGTACCATACTTTAATGTAATTTTGTGCTAATATGCTGACAAGCTCCTATAGAAGGATGTCTTGTCATATTTCTGGGTGCTGAAAGATTTGATACCTAGCAGGAGTTTTCGCTGTGATGCAGGCACTAGATTCACATTTACAGATGGTTGTACACAGGCCTCTCTCATTACTGCACCTGTGTCTGTCTTTGTGTCTGTCTGTGTGTCTGTCGGTCTGTCTGTGTGTGTGGACATAACAGATGCTTCCATACAGGTGTACTGCAGGATACAATTAAACAATTAACATCCTATCATGCTGGGTGGCATGTATAAAAATGCTGAACAGGCCTAGTTGACCTAGATTTTGGATCAAGATCGGAAGAGTAAAAGATCTCAGTGACTTTGAAAGAGTATTATTAGGTCTCTTTCAGGTTGACAATTCCCCCATCTACAGGGCACGAGGTTTCCCTGAATGATGTGAAGAGTATGAAAAGAATCATATGCTATGGCCTTCACAGTCACCAGATATCAACCCAAATGGACACGTATGGGAGATGGTGGACTGAATTCTTTAGACAGCGCTCTCCACCACCCAGTGGCGTGCAGTCTGGGTAGGCAGGCTTGGCACTGCCTACCCAGGGTTTTTGGAAGAAATAGATATGTATGATATTTTTCTGCAGTGATTATTGATTTATTAACAGAAAGTTCATTTGATTTACTCCAGAGAATGTAATTTAGATTTTGTGGATTGATATGTGCGGAGGTAGTGTATTGGCTAAACCTTTCCCGCTCCCTCTAAAGCCCCGTGCACACTGCTCGC
Organism: Esox masquinongy; assembly: GCA_016801175.1. Lineage (NCBI taxonomy): Eukaryota > Metazoa > Chordata > Actinopteri > Esociformes > Esocidae > Esox > Esox masquinongy. The sequence goes on from JACXGI010002188.1 coordinate 9,760, forward strand.
TGCTCGCTAGCGCTACAAAGAGGCACACTCCCATTCATTCCCAATGAGAGCCAGTGAGTTTCTGAGACAAAGGCAGAATATCAAATTACATACTTGCATAATATAAATTATGCCAGATTAGTATGCGAGAAGATAAGTATGTCTCAGTCAGTTTTCGTCACCTGTATTGATAGTTATTGCATCAATGTCATTCAGGAATGAAAGAAACACGAACGTTGTTGTGCCATGAAATGAAATAGCTTTGGCAGAGTATATTGCGTCTTCAGTCTCGCTAGCAATTCCTCAAATCTTATGACTGTTCCAAGTAACCAGATAGTATGCCTATTACTGGCTGGTAAGTTATTAAAACAGCCAGTGGCAAAAGCCATACAATTCATAGATGCTATTTGTGGTGGTAGTAAACTTCATAAGAAACGTTAGTCTGTTTAACACAATGCTTAATGGTGCCTAGCTAAATATTCAAATTTGGCATGATGCCTGACAAAATCATCTAATGTTGAGACGCAATTTTATGACGAGGTATTATGTTCCAGTTGGTCCCAATACTGGCATACTAGCTTACTATGTACTAAAGAGTACGTTCTTCACCATCATCTGCAAAGTACATAGTTGTAGTATGTAGTATACGAGTTGAGATTCAACCAAAATCTCCCAGCGTCAGCTACAGTTGAGAGTTCAGAAATGTTCAACCTTATGCTAATTTCCAGCAAGTGGGCAGTGATGGAAGTTCGGCAACTACCAATGGCAGGGTAGATGTTCTCTGCGTTCTCTTTTCTACTAGCTAGCTAAAAACGCGCTCGCTAGCTCAAGGAATGGATGAGAAAATTATTATTGCGGTGTCCGGTTTTCCCATTATGTATGATGCTTCTCTGTCTTCATACAGAGATATAATTCTAAAAATGTATGCATGGAAGAATGTTTTCGAAATGGTTAGTGTCACAGGTGAGTGATACATGCATAATGTGAATTTGAACATTGACAAATCGTTGATTTGGCATCATGTTGATCCCATTGGCAAAACCACCAGGGTCATTCATATTTAATTTTATTGAATGGTATTATTTTTTCTACTTTAGTTTTTAATCTCTATGGTAACCAGTCCCCCCTTCCTCTTAAAATGGTTGAGTCCTGGGAGTCCGCCAGCTCCTGTCACGGTGCTGCTCCCCTTCCCTTCCAGTGAAAAGAGCAGTCAAGATCGCACTAGACTAGCCTTGTAATAATGAAAGAAGGTACTGCTGCACATGTTTCTAAATATTTGATACAAAATGTTAGAATCTTGCATTAGCAGCAGCCATTTATTATAGTTAAGATATGTCTGATATCATCTACTAGCTAATGTAATGAAATTGTCAATATTATTGGTAAAGTCAGCTAGCTAGCAAATTTGCAGATTAAGTTGCTTGTAGCTAGCTGCCGACATTGCCATGTAATGCTTGTCCTGATAGCTTGCTAGCAAAGGGACATTGAACAATGTTGATGTAGCTTGTTATGGATAATTCAACTGTTTATTTCATCTGTGAAGACAGTTAAGGTTTATCTACAGTAATTCTAAATTAGACATCTCTGGACATCTCTATAACATCAACAAAATGTGATGTGTTGTCATATGTGATAAAAAGTTCTAATTTAAATGTTGTTAAAATATTACATTGCAACTCTACAACCTCAGTAAATTCAGTGTTTGTGTATTTCAAGCAATATAAGGCATTCATTTTCAAGATGCATTGATTTATGCTTCTGCACTTGGCAGAATAATATAAACAATGTCTCAAAGTAAAATTCTGCATCTTTTCCCTCAATGCTTAAGTTGCATATACAGCTCCGGAAAAAATGTAGAGACCACGGCACCTTTTTCTTTCCTTTCCAAAAAAGGTGAAAAGGAAAGTGAGGAACAGAAGCGTTCAATTTGCAGTGGTCTCTTAATTTTAACCCTTCTGTTCCTCACTCAAAACTTTCCTTTTCGACTTTTTTGGATAGGAAAGAAAAAGGTGCAGTGGTCTCTTTATGTTTTCCGGAGCTGTATAATACTTAGGGAACTCCCAAAATTCATAGAGATTTTGCACACTGGAAAATTTGAACATACAAACATCAAAGTGTAGAACATGCATGATATTTAGCCAGACTTTATACTGTCCGTTTTCAGTAGCTGGATTTGTATAAATAAAGTGGAAATAACTAACAATTGAATGATATGCCACCCTTGAATTTCAGCTCTAAAGACTAATTGCTGCCACTGTCCAAAGTCCTCCTGGCTGTGTTGCAGATCAAGACGAAACCTGATGATTCCAGCTGCCAATCTGATAACCCCACCCGGTTGTCCCTGTCCTTGTCCATCTGGTCATGCTTCTAACATGGATTAGGTTTTACAGACTGGACACAACCCAAATGCATTTACTAATTATTACAACCAAATACATTTACTAATTATTACAAAATGTTCACCCAGCACAGCCAGAAGAGGACTGTTCACCCCTCCGAGTTCCTCTCTAAGTTTCTTCCTAAATTTTGGCCCCTCTTAGGGAGTTTTTCCTAGCCACTGTGCTTCAACATTGTTGTTGCATGCTCCTTGGGGTTTCAGGCTGGTTGTTTTGTAAAAGCACTTTGTGACATCTGCTGATGTAAAAAGGGATTTATAAATAAATTTGACATATTCTTACAAATGGGTATGGAAAAGCACAAGGCCTCTGCTTTTGGGGCACAGTTATTTTGGAAGCGACCAGAACAGTCTAGTCGCTTCCTACCAATCAAGATATTTTACCCACTGGCTCTCTGATCTGGTGAGAACGTAACAAAGCTATCTGGCCTAGCTAGCTATGGACTGAATTCATTGTCTCATCTTGAACTATTTTCAACTTTATCTTTTGAAGAAAAAAAAATTCTGTCAAAGGGTAGACCAAAATCTGATCTTATGGATTTGCATCAGCGTAAGGGGCAGAAGATTACCAGAAGTTTCCAAATAAATATAGGTGTATTTAAGAACTGAGTTGCTGTGTGGTTGCGCTGAAGCTAGCATGTTGTTCTGCTTTCCCTGCCAGCTGTTTTCAACTGCTGACAACATGTGGTCAGGGGCTGGCTGCACTGACTTGAATTATCTGCCAACAGCGATACAAATTCGTTCAGAAGGACATTTGAATGGATTTCGTCTTCAAAATAAAGTAAGTTTGGAAATCATTTTAGGTTTTTTTTTGTTGCCAAAGTTTTACAAAAGTTAATCTGGTTCATCTACTCCCTGATTTTGTAGGCTAATAGGGCTATTTGTTTACTGGATTCAGATCTTAAATTTCTGAATTGTCAATCAAACAGGCTACTATTTTGCTTAGTCGCTTGTTTTGTTAAGATCCACATGATCCATAGCATACCTGTGGGAAATACCGGTACACTCCGCTGACGAGATTTTGAAAAAAATGTTTTGCTTATGCAAGTGTCCGCTACTCGTGCACTCAATTGATTACTTTGCGAGTCATGCAGATGAAACCGGTAATATGAGTTACGGAAACGTGCGGAGGTGGATGTAGTAAAATATTTTTTTGCATAAGGAATTGTCCAGGGCAGTCTCAATAGATATGTGTATGGGACAACGACAGTACAGTTCCCTTTAAAACGTGTATGTTTCCGATCTAGGGACATGTAACAGAAATATGAATACTCTTTATAGGTACCATTGATCTTGTTCTTTATGTCAGAAGCCCTGTCATGATGGAAATATGTTGCAGTTTGGGTTGTTGCTTGGGATGTCGGTAGCATTCCATTTGACATTAAAAGGCTTCATTTGTGCATGTATTTAATATGCACTCTTTTACAGATGGTCTCAGTATATCACTTGTTCTCCGTTTCTTCCATTTTGATAGAAAACAGCAATTTGGGTCAAGTATACAAGATGGCCTTTCTTAATAGCCCAAAACATTTTGGATTGTTTGAAAATGGGTAGAGTCAGTGATTGAAAGGACAGTAGTTCTTCAAATGTGTCCATAATAGCTAAAATAGCAGTGTTTGACACTAAATCATTGTTTATATATATATATATATATATATATATTTTTTTTTTTTTTTTAAAACATGTTTCTTCTCATTAATAATTCCATGGCCGGCAGTAGTTTCTTCCATCTGTCATATTTACAGGAAGAATTTGAAGTTCATTAGTTGAGTAACCTTCCCCGGGTCCAAAATAGACACTGGCTTCATATAACGGTGCTCTGTGCCATAAAAGAGCCTCCTTCCATGTGTCATAACATTCCCATTTTTACAGGGAGTCATTCTTCATCAGAAGTTACTCTCAGGTGCATAAGTAAGCTGAATATGAAATGAGAAATAAACATTTTGACACACTTGATTCTATCATGGCCGACGTTAAACTCGGGGGATGGCAGGAATGGGGAAATGTCAACAGAAACATTTTCCTTGCAGGAGAGACACATCCAGCTCTGCCCACATACAGTAGTAGTCTCTGGTTGTATGCTGAAGGTACCCAACCCATACTGTAGCTCTGACTCACGCACCCTATACTTCTACCTGATGCTTTCTGTGTCTTTCTGTGTTCTCTTTATCTAGCAATGTAAAAAATTGCATATTGGCAGCTTTTAGACAACCCTTTAAATAAAAACAATCCAATAAATGTATTGTATTGCAGGACAATCAATTGTAGAATAGAGAGGAAATATATGGAATGCAGATATTTATTAATTAATTGAACCTAATGTTGGTGTAATTAGTTGCATTTATTGTTTTTTTTTTTGGTTAGCTCAACACATTTGCAAAATTACTTCAAGACTTGACAAACTTTTAGATGATTTTTTTCTGTTTTGCTTTCTAGTTACAGTAATGAAACATTCAGCCTAGTTTAGTGCAGAAAACGGATAGTAATTAACAAAGATGACAACAAAGTAATGTAATCCATTGCGCCTGGTGAGACACCAACACCAGCTCTGATAATTGTCAT
>JACXGI010002188.1:20501-77291 GCA_016801175.1 Esox masquinongy
GCATAAGTGTGCACACCCTCTTATAACTGGGGATGTGGCTGTGTTCAGAATTAACCAATCACATTCAAACTCATGTTAAATAGAAGTCATTACACACCTGCCATCATTTAAAGTGACTCTGATTAATCACAAATAAAGTTCAGCTGTTCTAGTAGGATTTTCCTGACATTTTCTTAGTTGCATCTCAGAGCAAAAGCCAGGGTCCGCAGAGAGCTTCCAAAGCATCAGAGGGATCTCATTGTTGAAAGATATCAGTCAGGAGAAGGGTACAAAGGAATTTCCAAAGCATTAGATATACCATGGAACACAGTGAAGACAGTCATCTTCAAGTGGAGAAAAAATGGCACAACAGAGACATTACCAAGAACTGGACGTCCCTCCAAAATTGATGTAAAGACGAGAAGAAAACTGGTCAGGGAGGCTTCCAAGAGGCCTACAGCAACATTAAAGGACCTGCAGGAATTTCTGGCAAGTACTGGCTGTGTGCTACATGTGACAACAATCTCCCGCATTCTTCATATGAATGGTTATGGCTATGGGGTAGGGTGGCAAGACGGAAGCCTTTTCTTACAAAGAAAAGCATCCAAGCCCGGCTGAAGTTTGCAAAAACAAACATCAAGTCTCCCAAAAGCACCTGGGAAAATGTGTTATGGTCTGATGAAACCAAGGTTGAACTTTTTGGCCATAATTCCAAAAGGTATGTTTGGCACAAAAACAACACTGCACATCACCCAAAGAACACCATACCCACAGTGAAGCATGGTAGTAGCAGCATCATGCTTTTGGGCTTTTTTTCTTCAGCTGGAACCGGGGCCTCAGTCAGGGTGGAGGGAATTATGAACAGTTCCAAATACCAGGCAATTTTGGCACAAAACCTTCAGGCGTCCGTTAGAAAGCTGAAGATGAAGAGGAAGCACACATCCAAATCCACAATGATGTGGTTTCACCAGAAGAAGATTAATGTTTTGGAATTGCCCAGCCAGAGCCCAGACCTGAATCCAATTGAACATCTGTGGGGTGATCTGAAGAGGGCTGTGCACAGGAGATGTCCTCGCAATCTGATAGATTTGGAGCGCTTTTGCAAAGAAGAGTGGGCAAATATTGCCACATCAAGATATGCCATGCTAATAGACTCCTACCCAAAAAGACTGAGTGCTGTAATAAAATCAAAAGGTGCTTCAACAAAGTATTAGTTTAAGGGTGTGCACACTTATGCAACCAGGTTATTGTGAGTTTTTTATTTTTCCCCCTCAAAGATTTCAGTTTGTTTTTCAATTGAATTGTTCACGTTATAGGTGACATTAAATGTGGAAAAAGTTCTGACATGATCTATCTTTGTCTCATTCTTTTACATCACAAGAACCTGGCATTTTAACATGGGTGTGTAGACTTTTTATATCCACTGTACATCGCCATTGGAAAAATTTTTTTTTAGATCAATTAAAGATTTTGACAGAGTTGCACATTTCAAACGTATTAGCTCATTACCAGTTCATTGGCTGACTTGCTATTGTGTGTCATATGATTTCAAAGGGCAGCTTTTTAAATATGTAACATGATTTTAACACAAGCCAACCAAATTATAGTAATTAATACAACAACTGGTCTTGTCTAATAAGAAATGAAACATTCCGCTGAGGATGGAATGTTCAAGCTTAAACTGTTATTTCCATAGACATGGATTGTTTGTGTTGGCTTCATTTTCTTAGGGATAAGTATGTCTATCTTCTACAGTATAATTGATATTCATTCATGGTGATTTTCTACTGGTACGCATATTACACTTGTAGGATTGTTTGATAAATCACGCCTTTTCTTTGCGTAGATTCAAAATTCCATTTGTGAGTAGATCGTTCGTTTCTAGGAAATTTTGATAAATGAGGCCCCTGGTCTCTGCTCTACAGCTCCAGGTGTCCTCCCATTCCCTGTGACTAAGTGTATTGATTGCCAAACTCATGGCATTTAGTCAGAGATACAGCGGCTGTGGGAAGATCTTGTCCAACTATCTGTCCATTATGTTTTTACATGCTGGCTCCACTCTCAAGATTACGTGTCTCGTTCACATAGGCCAGTTTACCCCTAGCTAACCCCTTACACTTGAAAATTGTTTTACATGGATATGGCTGGATATACATTTTTGTTATAGAAGTTTTGAAAATTGATCGTTTTGAAAATTGTTAGACCAAAGGTGAGGGCACAACAATTCTGGTCACAAGACTAAATACAAACATTGCACTGTTTAAATTTTTTATTTATTACAAAATCTGAGAATACAATAACTTAGGCTATTCTTGTAAAATGTGTGTAGGTGCAGTAAAATTACAATTAACTAAGAAATCTAACTCGGGTCTTCAAGGTGCCAAACATCTCTCCAGTGTACACACTTCCTAATTCATTTCAATGCACTTATATGACTCAAATAAGGGTATTGAAATATAAATCAAAAACATTTATATAACAAAGCCCTTCTCACATCAGCAGTTTTCACAAAGTGATTTTTTTCACCATTATAAATTATAATCTAGGTCACGTGGGCATAATATAAAAGTGTCTTCTGTTGCTAAATAAAAGTATGTAAGTGCTACTGTAAGTACCTCTGGATAAAAATGTCTGCTAAAACACATATATATAAAAAAAGCATTTCTAACAATATGCTAAGTTGTATAAGTAGAATATGATTTTATAGAGGTAGGCTTCACAAGGCAACTCGGAGCATGCATGTCTGGATTCAGGTTTGTGTTCGCTGCCAACTGTCTTCACAGTTTGACAAACATAGGCTGAATTTGAGCGGCCCAGGGTATGACACCATGTAATCTTGGAACTGTACATTGTGAGTGTTGTGATATGGAAATGGTGAATTGTACTTTTGAGTCACAGTTTTTGGCTGACTTGTATGACATCAACGCATTACTTTAATCCTCGACGTCTTATCTTTGAAACTGCACCAAATCTTCCTGACTTGCTTTATTCCTTTCAGACAACACAACATTTGTTAAAGTTGCCTAATTATCAGGAGGGATGAGGCAATTTTTTTACACACTGTGCTCAAGGTCGGAACAGCTGTCCGTCACAACCCATACATCACTCTAAAGCGCAGGACATTAGCTCTGACATTGTCTACCATTTAGCAGACACTGTTGTACAGAGTGACTTAAACAAGGAAATAGATTTGTGAATTACTCAAGGCCACAACAAGTGATTTTTTACCTTGTTGGCCCAGCATTCTAACCAATCTATTACTGTAACCGGTGTCCCAATGTATGTGCGTATCAGTGCCCAAATCAGCACTTTTCATCCAAATAAGGGTATGTGTGTAAGGTCCTACCTAGCTGACTGTCCTCTATCAAAAAACTGCTTGTTTGTACAAAAAAGTTGGGACGCTGCGTAAAATGCAAATAAAAACAGAATGCAATGATGTACAACTTGTTTGTCCCTGTATTTAACTGAAAATAGTACAAAGACAACATATCAAATGTTGAAATTGAGATATGTTGTTGTTTTTGGAAAAATACATGCCCGTTTTGAATTTGATGCCTGCAACACATTTCAAAAAAGTTGTGTTGCATCACATCTTCTTTTAACAATACTCTGTAAGCATTGGGGAACTGAGGAGAGCAATTGCTATAGTTTTGAAAGTGAAATTATTTCATGATATAGCATTTCAGCTGCTCAGTGGTTCAGGGTCTCCTTTGTCATATTCTGTTTTATAATGTGCCAGATGTTTTCAATGGGTGACAGGTCTGGACTGCGGGCAGGCCAGTTTCGCATGCGGACTCTTACTATGGAGCCTGTATACTGTATATTGCTCAGCATTAATGGTGCCTTCACAGGTGAGCAAGTCACCCATGCCATGTGAACTAATGCAACCCCATACATCACGGATGTTGGCTTTTGAACTGTGAGCTGATAAGAAGCCGGATGGTCCCTCTCCTCTTAAGTCCAGTGGACGTGGCGTCCATGATTCCAGAAAAAGAATTTCAAATTTTGATTCGTCAGACCACAAGACAGTTTCCACTTCACCTCAGTCCACCTTAAATGAGCTTGGGCACAGAGAAGGCGGTGGCATTTCTGGAACTTGTTCATGTATGGTTTCTTCTTTGCATGGTAGAGTTTTAACTTGCATTTGTGGTTGCAGTGACGTACTGTGTTCACAGACAATGTTTTTCGGAAGTGTTCCTGAGCCCATGGAGTGATTTCCACTACAGAATCGTGTATGTTTTTAATGCAGTGCCATCTGAGGGCCTGAAGATCACGTCCATCCAATAACGGTTTTTGGCCTTGTCCCTTTCTCTAGATTCTCTGAATGATGTTATGTACCGTAGATGATGAGATCCCCAAACTCTTTGCAATTTTATGCTGAAAAACATTATCCATAAATTGTTGCACTATTTGCCTGCGCAGTCTTTCACAGAGTGGTGAACCCCTGCCCATCATCACTTCTGAAAGACTCATCCTCTCTGGGATGCTCTTTTCATACCCAATCATGTTACTGATTTGTTGCTAATTAACCTAATTATTAGTGAGATGTTCCACCAGGTTTATTTTTTAGCATTTGAAATGTCTTTGTCTTTGTACTATTTTCTGTTGATTATAAGGTTTTCACATCATCATTTTCACATCATTACATTCAGCTTCCCAACATTTTTGGGGATGGGGTTATACTGTGTATGTCTACACACACCAGCCATACCCCCGGGTGCCTATTCACAAAATATAATTATTCTACACCCTGTTGACTCTAATTCCATTTCTGTGCACATGCATACTTTTAGTTGGTATCTGAGTGGAGTCTATTTACTGAGTCTACTTTCCCCAACCTTTTTACCAAGGTAACTATGTACATGTAATCAATATCAATCCTTTCCTCATAAATTTGGTTCTGAGAAAGATTTGGTCAGGTGAGTTTGTTCTTTACAATGACATTCCCCAGCTGGATTTGATCAAATCTTTATCTTCTGCTTACTGTGTTCCCTGTGGTGTCTTTTCAGTCCAATACTTCCCTTTCTAATGTATTCAGGGCATTCAGACGGGCTCTATAGCGAATATATTCTGAACTGCAAAACTGTTCTATGACATCATCACCCGGAGGGCCTGATAAAGATCACACATTTATGATCCCTAGACTTTGGTTCATAATATACAAAAATGTTCCTTTCACATTTGATGTGTGATTCGATTATTTTCTCTCTTGCTATTTTTCTTCCCCTCTCTCGGTCTGCTCGCTCTCTGTTTATTGCTGTCTTTTCGCTTGCTTTCTGTCTCTTTTTACAATTTCTCTCTGTCTCTACCTTTTTCTGAGCAGCGGGCTGACTCTGTCACTCTTTATGTCTGTCTCTGTTGCTCGCCCTCTCCCTCTCTCTGTGCCTCTCACTCTCTCTGCCCCTCTCTGTGCCTCTCACTCTCTCTGCCTCTCTCTGTGCCTCTCACTCTCTCTGCCTCTCTCTGTGCCTCTCACTCTCTCTGCCCCTCTCTCTGCCTCTCTCTGTGCCTCTCACTCTCTCTGCCTCTCTCTGTGCCTCTTACTCTCTCTGCCCCTCTCTCTGCCTCTCTCTGTGCCTCTCACTCTCTCTGCCCCTCTCTCTGCCTCTCTCTGTGCCTCTCACTCTCTATCTGCCCCTCTCTCTGCCTCTCTCTGTGCCTCTCACTCTCTATCTGCCCCTCTCTCTGCCTCTCACTCTCTCTGCCCCTCTCTCTGCCTCTCTCTGTGCCTCTCTCTCTCTCTGACTCTTTCTCTCCCTCGGCTTCTCTCTCTCCCCCTTTGGGTGTATTGAGACTTGCCCATTGTCCTCAAAGCTTAATTCTGTTCATATGAGCGCTGGGCTTGGCTGAACAGTAGCTGGTTCATATTATTGAATAATCACCAATCAACAATCCAAACTTTTGCATGGGCTCTCATTACGCCAGAATGCCAAGGAGTGTGCCAGCTTGGCCCGTTGGACAAACCTTTTCCAGTTGATTTTTAACTGGAAAAGTAGACAAGACATGAGAGCCACTGACAACACAAGGCCACACACACACACACACACACACACACACACACACACACACACACATAATACAAAAACACATATACAGGAATGCACCCATGCAAAAACATGCGCACACACTTACACACATATAGGAATGCACACCTACGCAAGCATACACACACACACACACACACACAGGCCAAGACACGCACTCAGTAGAGACAAGCAGGTTATGGAAGCACAGAAAACAAACAGAGTAAGCCACATGGATTACCTCTCCTCGGCCCTGACACACTCGCTGCATGCATCATTTGCATATGATAGGGTTCTATTGTATTAGAGATGAATAATGGCCGGGGGTTGTTAGCAGACTAAAGGCTGCCGAGTGCTGCTCTTTGGGCGTATGTGTCTTGGCCCACAAGCATGTATGTATGTGCATGTGTGCCATTCATCTGAGCTGTCAGTGCAGCCATCTTTCTTTCATTAGTTTCTAGGAGCTCTAAGTGGGGCCCCTGAAGCATTAATTATCATTATGCAGAGGGAGGGCTTTCTGTCGGTGCCTGGACCCTACAGTAGAGGCTGGGAGGAACAGAGGGCTTTTCCCTCTGGACTGGTTGGCTTCTCATCACTCCTTTCTCCAGAGCATAGACCGAATGCTGTGAATGGAGAGACCTGCTGACCAAACAAACCATTTGGATTGGTTGGTTGGCGTAAAACATACTCTGTACACACATACCGTAACTCTAAACCTACCCTAAAAACCCTTACGTTAACCATAAATGTAATCCCTAACCCCTATTTCTAACCCTGTAACACTAATCTCTAAGCCAGAAGGTCATTTTTTCAGTTTTCCTTGTTTTAAGTAAAACAGTGAAACACACACAGACATTCACTCATTGAAATAAATTTTGTTATTGCTGTTTCTAACCCCCCCCCCCCCACCACCACCACCACAAATACACAAACACGCCATACCCGCCACCGCGGAAGAAGAGATTTTAAAGATTGAAAGAAGAATTGTGTGACACGCTTCTCAGGCTCTGGTTTCCTTAAACTCCATGGAAGGAGCTGTCCGTTACCGTGACAGACGGCTCCCTTTTCCAAATATTGCTGTTTTATATGGGGCCTGACAGGTTACAGAGTGACAGTTCCTGTCACTGTCTGATGGATGAGCCTCTTTGAGAAGACCATAAGAGGAGAGGGGTGAGGTCGCTCCCGTAGCAGCACCCTTTCCCCCTCTTCTCCTTCCCCCCATCCCCCCGAGCGTTCACATGAAACTTCTGTTAATTAAAAGTGTAGCAATCTTATGAAAAATGTTGAAGGGTTGAGGGAACTTTGCTTTTGATCTCTGGTGGTAGAGCAGATGTGGCTTTTTCATTTGGTCAGGCAGGGCACGGAGCAGCAGGAGGTGAAGGTGAATGAAGGGGCAGCAGTCTGATTCTAATCCACCAAAGGAACAAGTTAAGTAATAACTGTGTGAGATACTGCCACAGCATGACTACTGCCTTCCTTTTGTTGAAGGCTAGGTGGAAAGACTATTTTGAAGAATAATATCATTACATAATAAGCAGCTCACACGTAGGGCTGTACTCTTTCTATCACATTTCCTATTTTCAAGGCCTTGGCTTATCCTTAAGGACCTGGTCAAAACTCAAAGCCCTAACTATGTCACATTGACTATTTAATGCTTTTGAGGGCAGCATTCAGCTGGTGTACAGAAAAAGGAGAATAGCCCAAAGCAGGAGGGGGAATAAGAAGTGTTTTACGTGCTTGGGGCAAAGCCACTGCTCTTCCTCTTGTTGATATGGAGATGCCATTAGTCTGCTGATGTGATCAGTGTGCTAACCTGTTGGAAGTCTAGCCATTCACCCCAACAGCATTGAATCATCACAGACCTCTGACATCGTTTATATCCCCATGATGTCATCTCAGAGCGATGTCATCTGTGTTTGGCTTCAATTATGCAATAATATAGGTACAACCTGAGAGTGACTTTGATGTGGTTGATTGTAATCTTAATCAGCAAACTGAACGTACATTTGTACAGAATGTACACCAGTTTTTAAAAGGGGCTTATGAGTCGATTGCGTGGCCATGGGAGTGTCAATAGGTGACGCCCCTCCCTATCTTGATAATGTTTAATTTCTTGAAATTCAACACAATTTTTCAAGAAGCAAATTGACATTTTGTAATTTTAAAGCAAATTACCTAAAATTAAAAAAAATGTCCAATGCAGCTGAGAACAACTGAAAATATTGCACTGCAAAAATTTCTCACATGTTCAGCATTTTATTAGTATCCATTTTATGTAATTATTGTTGCAAAAATGTTCTGATAATAGCCTATCAGCATATTTAATGTGACACTGTTTTGGACATTTTACAGATATTGATGACGTGATATAATTTAAGTAATTCATGACACACTCTTATCGAGAGCAACTTGTTGATAAATTGATGGATAAGTTCATTTCAAGTGTATGCCAATTCGTAATTGAAATATGCTGATCAAAGTCATTTTAAATGTAAAATATGAAAATATGTAATGGATTGACCTGGTGATACTCATTAAAAAAACCTCATGCTTAGCTGTCAATTCTTATCCAGAGCTGCCTGACCATGAGTCCAAGGCTACACACTGTGAATGAAAATAACAGGTTTGAATGCTACTTGCCACTCTAACCAGGTATGTTCTCAGACTAGAAAACTCCTCTCACTATCCTTCAAGACATTACTGTTGAGATTGGCAAAACAAGTATCTTGTTTTAATAGTGCACATTTTAACAAGAAAAGTAGTTCATGAAGTTAACATAGCACTTGCTCACTACCTGCCATTAAATAAACATGCTATGTTTTCTGCCCAGGAAACAATTTTGACTAACAGTTATTCAAGACATCATTTGAAGGACAGCACAAAAATAAGTCTGAGAGTGAGTTGGACAGCAGATGACAGCCGACAGAACCACACAGGTGCCCACATTTTCCACCAGTTATCAAAGCAGTAGTTGGTTAGCCCGCTAGATTGCTATATTGACTCAAAAGAAATTATGCCAAGCTGGTGGACATTAAATTTAAAGTAAGTAAATTAAGTGTGTCATTTGCCCGATTGGTTGTTGAGGTGTTGTCTATACATGTTAGCGCTACAGAAAACTTGAAACTATTGTATAGTGATGGACATGCTGGTTCTTTTTGGTGAGCCAGCTCATCTGGCTCCGTTCACCTGGGCAAGTGCACTCATTTGGCTCCTGGTTGGCTCTTCGTGTAAAGGCAATAACCCCAAAACAATGAAAAAAGCCTGTTCGCGCTTACAGTAATCCACCTATGCAAGATTACCGTCGAAAATGTTTGCGTAATTTCGGAAGCAGTAAAGCAGTTATTTGTAAAGCTTGGTTTTAATGCAATTTCCCACTTTTGTGTGGTTGGCCTTGCCGCGCTCACACAGATTGCTTTGGGGGCGATAGCTAATCGAATTGGAATTTGGTAAGTTAGTGGCTATTTGGGGCGATGTATGGGAGGTGAAGAAACAGTTCTCCTTTTCCCAACTTTATGTAAATCATCTGCGTCAATGAGTGAGGACTGACCAATCACAGGATTTTGTTTTTGATGGCTAATGGTTATTCTCTAACCTTGATACACAACTAAACTAGCTGTTATGCTGCGAGCATTCCACAGCACTCCAAAAAGCGAGCCACTTCTGGGCGATGAAATCGTGGCTATCCAAATTTCGCGATTAGTGTGATCTCAAAAAAAAAATGCACAGTTTATATGAATGCTTTAGAGGGTTGCAGACATTTGTTTTTGTCTTAGTTCCTTGTAAAAGTGAAGGAGATCTTGGGCTTTTGGGGTCAAAATATTTAATTACTTTTAATTCTTTATTTACTGACAAATAGAGCCCAAGTCGTTAAGCACAGGAGACATTGTGGCAACTACTCAACACTTAACCAGTCTCCTTTAGAATGATGACATTATATTTGTCTCCATGTCTCCAGGAGAATAGGAGGCCTAGGAGACCTGAATCTGAGATTTTAGTAGCTATAAATGGTCAGTCCCCTTTAAATGGCTGATCTGATTAAGGATAGTTAACTTAACGCTGAGTCTGCTGCCAGACAGTACTGAGGCCTGTTGGGGAGGAATGAGTCAGAGCTGGAGTGTGGCGAGAGAAAAAGACTAAAGACAGGAGAAGTCAAAGGATGAAAAAGAAGATGATGAAAAAGAAGGATAAATGTTTTCCAAAGTACTACAGTATTAAACCGTGGATATACTGTACATTTCCAAGGTTTTGCCTACTGTGGGTCATCTGTTGTGAATGAATAGGCTGCTGATTGCAAAAGACTACAAGTAGAACACAGAGTAGTAAACTGAGACAATCTGTCTTCATTTCAAGGACGATGACATGGTTAAGCATGAGAAGAAAGGTTCGAAATCAGCAAATGCTGGCTCTTAAAGGGTGACATCAGTTGGTTAAAGCTCGGGTTGAAAGCATCTTGCTTTTCGATTGGTTATTAAAATGAGAAAAATAGCAGTGTTATGCCTGTTAGCCCTCTAGAGAAAACACCGGAGTCTGCATTGCACCATTTCTGATTCCAGTCATCAGACTCCTGGTCTTAAAATTGAGTATGTCTGGGATCTTGTGTGTGTTTGTGTTTTGGGCTTACTTTTAGATTTAGGCATTACTAGTTATGATTAGGAATTGGGGCTAGATTAAGATAGAAAAACAAAAATCTGTGTGTATTTTGCACATTTTCTAATTGCTCTGTTGGCTTTTGTTCATAGCTAGGTGCATGTCTGTTTATGTATCCCTGTGCCTTTAACGCCAATCTGATCCCTGCACTGACACCTGTCACAGTACAGACACACTATAAGAGCTACTGCCACAACTGTCTCTCACTTTAGCTCACGTATTTCAACGCCCCAACATCAAACAATCTTCACCCTGAAAAGTGTAGCTTGTTAATCAATACAAACATCCTAACCATGAAAAGTCATCAAATTCCATCCGTAGAGTTCCACAGGAGTAATTCAATTTCTCCAACCATCCATCATGTTTTATAACTGAGTACATTGTGTATTTTAGTGGTAGGTGCTGAAGTGTGTTGTTTTTGTTTGAGCTAACTCCAGGCCGTGATTATGAGAGTTTGCTGTCCAGTGCCGTGTCTGTGTCCCAGGGCCTGCATAAGGTCTCCCTGGAGTTCCAGTGCAGACACCTTGTGCAAGCTTATGTCGAGGTTTTTGTAATGAGTGAATGGAGTGCACAAATAATCAGAGTGTTTGTATCAGTATTGATATCAGCAGGCAGACCTCAAATCCCTGCTGTGTGTGTTTGTCGGGGGGGAGACGGATGAGAGAGGGAGAGAGGACCGACTGAGCTTCTGCGGAGTGCTAGGCTCCACCTACAGCCCAGACCGCCGGTATGTCTGCCTCTGTCGCCGTGCCCAGAGCGGCTATGCGTGTTTCTTCATTTCTGTAAACGAACAATCTGTGCCACAGGGAAATGATGGAGGAATATGAAGCTTTGGAGTGGAGGATGAGAGGAGGAGGAGGAGGAGGAGAGAAGTTCCAGTCCCAGGCCTGCTGATTGCTACCACATTGGGGTGGGTTTGTGGGAGAGTGTACCAGTGGATCATGGAGCCTGTGGGGCAGACTGGTCCCGTCTGCCAGCTGGTTGGTTCTCAGCCACTCAGACAGCCCTCCTCCTCATCCAGGACAGATCCTTCTCATCTTTCCCTGGGCATAGGATGGTCAACAGTGGAAAACAGCCAGCTCGTAAATGTGTCCTCATTATTTCAACATACGTTATGCTACTTCTTTATATGTTTAATCCACCCCCAGATACACAAATCATAAACCTTTTGTCAATTTGATGAGAGGCTATGTTTCACCATGGTCAGATATTCTAGATAATATCGCTTCTAAGTGGTTAATCTATGACATCGCATAGTAAGGCATCATAGCTATATATATACAGCTCCGAAAAAAAATAAGAGACCACTGCACCTTTTCCTTTCCTGTCTCTTAATTTTAACCCTTCTGTTCCTCACTCAAAACCTTCCTTTTTGACTTTTTTGGAAAGGAAAGAAGGTGCAGTGGTCTCTTAATTTTTTCTGGAGCTGTATATATATATATATATATATATATATATATATATATATATATATATATATATATATATATGCAAATAATTATAGTTCTTGTTTTGGAGATTACACATTATCACATTTCATAACACTTAATTACCTGCACACTAAAATTGCCAAATCATCCAAAAGAGGGTGTATGCATACAGTGCCTTTGGAAAGTATTCAACCCCTTCACATTCTCTGCATTTTGTTGTTAGAGACTTATAGATTTATAATTGATCAAATTACATGATGTGGCCATCTACACACAATACCCTATAATGACAAAGCGAAAACACGTGAGAAAAAAAGTAAAAGTAAAATATGTCATGTGCATTTTGACCGTTTGTTTTGACCCTCCAAATTGAGCTCAGATGCATCCTGTGTCCTTTGATCATCTTTTAGATGTCCAAGCCAATGAAGTCCAAAGAACTCTTTGTAGACCTCCAAGATCTGGGGAGGGTTATAAAAAATTCTGAAGTAACCAGGCCAGACTGGCCTTAGTCAGGGATTTGACCAAGAAGCCCATGGCCACTCTAACAGATTTTCAGAGTTTTTCTCCAGAGATGGGTGAACCTGCCAGAAATACAACCTTCAATCAAAGCTTCATGTTAGAGTGGCTAGACGGAAGCCTCTCCTGAGTCACAGACATTTGACATGTCCTGAAGGACTGTGAGAGCATGATGATGAAGATGATCTGGTCAAATGAGCGGAAATCTAACCATTAGGCCTGAATGCCAAGTGCTACATCTGGGGAAAACAGGGGACTGTTAAGGTGAAGCATGTTGGTGGGATCATCATGCTGTGGAGATGCTTCTCAGTGGCAGGGAGGCTGGTCAGCGTTGAGGGATTAATGAAGTAAAATACAGAGAGGTCCTTGAAGAAAATCTGATCCAGAGCGCACAGTACCCAAGTATGGGGGCAAGCATTAATTGTATTGCACGACAATCGTGTGACCTGAAGCGGACAGCCAAGACAATACTGAAGTGGCTTCAGGACAAGTCTGAATGTCCTGGTGAGGTCGGATTTGCAGCTAGCAGTCTGTAGCAGAGAGGAACAAACATCACAGAAAAACCACATTAGTCTCCTACTACCTCTATGCTCCTTTTGTTCCCCACTCCATTACAATCAATGAGAGGCAGCTGCGGAGGGGTGGGGCCGGCCCTGCTGGCTGTCTTTCCAACGTTCTGGACGGCAGCTGCGCCCGCCTCTCCTGGTACACACTCTCCAAGGTACTGAATTTCTGGTGCTGACGTGTCCTCGAAAGACGGTGGCAAGGCACGCCCCGCATTTCACAATAAAAACATCACCCCAAGAGTCAAACGTGGTGTTGGTAGTATGATGATGTGTGGATGCTTTGCTGCCTCAGTGCCTGGAAGACTGGCCTTCATTAAAGGAACAATGAATACCGCTCTCTAATAGAAAATTGTGAAGGAGAATGTCCGGTCATCATTCCGTGATCTGAAGCTGAATCGTGATTGGGTGATGCAGCAGGACAATGATCTTTAACACAAGATTATGTCCACCTCAGAATGGCTGAAAAGAAAAAAAATTAGGAAGCGTTTGGTTGCCGTTGTTGCTGCTAAAGGTGGCGGAAGCAGTTATTATGTTCAGCGGGGCAAACACTTTTTCACAGTGTTAGATAACTTTTTTTCCCTCAAAAAATAAAATGATCTTTTCACATTGACTTATGTGTTTACTCCGGTTCTCTTTGTTTCATAAAATATATGTATACACCCCTCACATTTTTGTAAATATTTGATTATATCTTTTCATGTGACAACACTGAAGAAATGACACTTTGCTACAATGTAAAGTAGTGAGTGTACAGCTTGTATAACAGTGTAAATTTGCTGTCCCCTCAAAATAACACAACACACAGCCATTAATGTCTAAAGCGCTGGCAACAAAAGTGAGTACACCCCTAAGTGAAAATGTCCAAATTGGGCCCAATTAGCTATTTTCCCTCCCCGGTGTCATGTGACTCGTTAGTGTTACAAGGTCTCAGGTGTGAATGGGGAGCAGGTGTGTTAAATTTGGTGTTATCGCTCTCACACTCCCTCATTTTGGGGATCTCATCATCTACGGCACATAATTTCATTAAAAGATTCAGAGAATCCAGAGAAATCTCTGCACACAGGGGACAAGGCTGAAAACCAATATTGGATGGCTAGTTTTTTCGGACCCTCAGACGACACTACATTAAAAACAGACACAATTCTGTAGTGGACATCACTGCATGGGCTCAGGAACACTTCCAAACTTCCTAAAACCATTGTCTGTGAACACAGTTTGTCGCTGCATCCACAAATGCATGTTCAGGGCTCAACTATAAAATTTTTTGCCCGGTGGGCATTGTCTTTATCAGGGAAGGTCTTGCTTATTTCAGCAAGACAATGCCAAACCACATTTTGCACATATCACAACAACATGGCTCAGTAGAAAAAGAGTCCGGGTGCTAAACTGGCCTGCTGCAGTCCAGTCCTGTCACCGTTGGAAACATTTGGCACATTATGGAATGAAAAATACGACGAAGGAGACCCCGAACTGCTGAGCTGCTGAAATCTGATATCAAGCAAGAATGGGAATACAGCTCGGGAAAAAATTAAGAGACCACTGCAACTTTTTCTTTCCTTTCCAAAAAAGTTGAAAAGGAAGGTTTTGAGTGAGGAACAGAAGGGTTAAAATTAAGATACCACTGCAAATTGAATGCTTCTGTTCCTCACTCAAAACTTTCCTTTTCAACTTTTTTGGAAAGGACAGAAAAAGATGCAGTGGTCTCTTAATTTTTTCCGGGGCTGTACATTACACTTTCAAAACTACAGCAACTGGTCTGCTCAGTTCCCAAATGCTTAAAGAGGTATTGGTAATAGAAGAGGTGATGCAACACAGTGGTAAAATACCCCTGTCCCAACTTTATTGAAATGTGTTGCTAGCATGATATTCACAAAGGGCATGCACTGTATTTTTCCAAAAACAATACAATTTCTCAGTTTCAAGAGTTGATATGTTGTCTTTGTACTATTTTCAATTAAATACAGTGGTAAATGATTTGCACATCATTGCATTCTGTTTTTATTTGCATTTTACGCAGCGTCCCATCTTGTTTGGAAATGGGGTTGTATATATGTATGTATATACATATGTTTTCCCAAATATTCTTGAAGCATTTCAAATCATATGTTTTTTCAGATTGAAAGATATTCACAAACCCGTCTAAAACTATTTTCTATATATGTTTATTGCTTCAATCAAAAATGTATAACTTCTTAGTTAACAGTTGTTTTTAGTGGGGCGAGAAACCTTTTTGATATCAAAATGTCCAAGGCAAAAAGGTCGATGGAAAAGCCTTCTGTCACCTGCTTTCCATCATGCATCCATGCTGTATAATGTGCCACACTAGGATCCATTTGTCTGTTACCGAGAACAACACAGAATTTTTGACACATTTAATATTAGTATAGGAAGTCATTTAACTACCGGGTTGTTTTTTGTTATTTTACTGTTTTTGTTTTCTATGAACTGGAATATTATACTCCTGTCCCCTGCAATTCCATCTAGTAATAGTACAATGTAATAGTACAATGTAGCATGTGAGTTTTCATAATGGAGCTAATTTTTAAAGTGTGCCCTAAACCAAACCAGATTTATAAACAGAACTCAACACACACACACCACTTCAATACCCCTTATGTCTCTTTAATCTCTCCTACAAAAAAAGACACACAACCACACACACACACACACAAATACTTGCAATTCTACATGTTGTGCTGCACAGCCACACATATCATATTCATAAACTTCACAACACACTGATACTTTGGTCTCTCACGATTGTTTGTAATTAACTTGACTCCGACAAGACAGACTTTTAAACACTTAAACGTAATAGTATTTCGACATTTGATAAAGGTCATACACAGACAACAGAGTGGCTACTGGATGATTGGAGATATTTGGCTGAGAAAGATTTTCACTTTGCAATGTGGTACACTGACACACACCATTCCCTTTTGGCGTTCATGGCAGGTTCATTACAGCCGGAAATCACAACAATCAAGGAACATTGTTAGCACCCAATTAGCACTGTAAAAGCACTTGGACACTCTTTCTTTAGTAGTTCTAAACTTCACTGTATGCATCTAGAGACTTTGGCTGATAAGGCTGTTTCTTTGTCAGTGTTTAACATAAACTATGTGATATGAGCCTTGGCTCATTAAGTTAGAATGTTTTCCCATAAAAGTATTTTCTGTCAGAGTCTTGTTATTGATCATAAAGATTACATGACGCCACTCTGCAAGGTTTCTTGATGTTTGTTTGTGAGAATGTTTTTTTGCTTGGTGGAGGAAATACTTTTGTAATGGAAGCTGCATCTGCAACAGATGGAGAAGCTGGTTTTCCATTGGCAAACAGTAACACATGCTTTTCCTGGTGGTCATGAAAACATTAGCCAATGTTTACACGCTGCAATTGAAGAACAATAGGTTTTTGACATGAGAAAACACAAGGCTGCCAGAGCAACGCTCACTTTCTCTCTACACACCTCCGTCTTGCACACGCTCGATCCATTGATTAAAAAAAAACAATACTGATGAGTAGTAAAAAAGAAGACAATGGTGACAAGATCAATGAGTGTCATTTTTAAAAGCGATTGCCAGATATTGATACAACGCAGCCCATCTGTTGGATGCTGTGATGACTGACATTTCACGTTAATTAAATGTGAACTAACATTTTTTTAGCTTCACTATGGGAACTAAACTATTCTGCAGTACATGTCATTGTGGTAATGGATGGGCAATTCTATATTTCCTACACCATATTATATGTCTGGGACACAACATTAGGGGGATAGAGAATGTGTACAGTGCCCTCTGATATCATTGGGACAGTAATACATTTTGTAGGAAAGCACTGGTGGAAAGCAAGAAAGCACTTGTGAGCTCGGCAATTGCCAATGCCTCAGTAGGCCCAAAAAGACCTCTCGAGTGGATGAATTAAGAATAATTATCATAAGGAAAACATTTTTAAGCTGTCCTGGAGAAATTGGATGTGTAAACCACTTATTTATGATTGTAGTTACATAATATATTCTAAAATATATAGAAACGTCTTGTCTGCTAGAGGGCATGTAAATGCTTCAAACTTATTTGACATTACTTTATCATAAGCAAGACCATGACTCGAAACATACTGCCACAGCAACTAGGGACTTTTTCATGGTCAAGAATACAGGCCACTTCAATCTCCAAATCTAAATTTAATTTATTAAAGATAAGGTTGATTGCAAAGAAACCCCAAAACAACAACTGAAAATTGCTACAATACTGGCATGGCAGAGAAGAAACACAATGCATTGTGGGTTCAGTGGATGGCAGAATTCAGGCAGAGAATAAATAGGCAACCAACTACTAAACTGAACAGACATTACATTATATTCTATCCCAAAACATTTTTTGCCCTGAAATAGGGGGACTATGAATGAGAAGTACATTTCTAGTATAAATGATGAAACCAGTATGTACTCAAATACAATAAAAGGTGAGAATCTACAGTGCAGTCCGTAATTATTTGGACAGTGCAAATGTTTTTGTTGTTTTGGCTCTGTACTTCAACAAATTGGATTTGAAATTAAACAATGACTAAAAGGTAAAAGTTTAGACTGTCAGCTTTAATTTGAGAGTATTTACATACATAAACCTTGAACCGTGTTGGAATTGCAGCCATTGTTTCATTTCAAATCCATTGATTTGGAGTACCGAGTTAAAACAGGGTATAATATTGTATCACTGTCGTTTTTGGTCTACACTGTATAATTTCAACTTTTTCGTTGTAATTGTTTGATTTAAAATCCAAATCTTTGGATGGTATAGCCCAGAAATGGAATAACTATTTACTATCCCAATTCTTATAGAGGGCACTTTATGTGCCTGGCCAGTCCATCAGAGCTGGCCTGTTTGTTTTTCCAAAGGTCAGAACCGAAACTTTTTGGAATGCTGCTTTCAGTCACACTATGTCCTGGCCTCTGGAATATCCTGGCAGAGAATTTCCCAATGCATTGACTTCAAAGATCTTCCTTCTTACCTACAAAGCCCTCCTTCATTGCTCACTCTGTTCAACCACAGTCCCTGTTGAAAATGTTGGTGCAACAAGAGCTAAATGAGGTCCTGTCTGAAATGCGTAAATGAGGAGGAGGAATCATCCAAATGTTGTCAGGGCCCGGGAGGAATTGCAGAATACTTAAAAATATGGATTGTTCCAGCCACTTTCATGAAGTATCCCACAGTGCTTAGCCATAAAGTTGTATTTCCTGATGTTTACAGTCAGTGATGTGGAAGGCTTAAGTAGGGACTCGGCAGCCCCCCTCCACAACGCTGATGTCTCAAAGCCTGTAAAGCCCAAAGTTGTCACACACATTTCCATACACTCAACAAACTGGGCACAGACTTTGCCAGGCTAGAACCAAATCTCTTACTCCCAGGCCAAAGAATTGACTTCGCCATAACATCCTTTGTTTAGACCATTCTTGGAAGCGGGTGCTCTTTCTCCTCACTCTTATGCTCTGTTATTAGCTCACTCTCTACTGTTCTTGGTTGCCCTTTTCAACCTTCCTTGCTGTCTCTGATTCTCCTCTTCGTTTTACTCGTTGGCTGCCTCCCACTCTTATGCGCCGCTCTTTCCATCTTGCTCTTTCTGTGCGTCTTCCATTTTGTCCCCCTCTCTGTCTCTTTTTGTCTCTCTTTATGTCTGCCCATGTCTCTCTGCCTTTGTCTGTCTGTCTGTCATTCTCTCACTCACTCAGTTTCTCTTATTCTCCCCTTCACTAATTCTCTGTCTTTCTTTCTGCCTTTGTCAGATCTGATTAGGAAGCATTAGGTGTCGGTGATGAGTGGGTTGAGATGTCAATAGAGGGCCTGTCTCTTTTTATGTCCATTAAACAGTTAAGGAGAGAGGTTTCTGCCACAGCCTGACAACAGAGCTTTTAGTGCAAGCCGCTACACCGCAGAGCGGCTGAGGTTCATTTAGCCTGTTGTTTACTTGCCTGAGAACAGTTCCACAGATGTATGGGATGGACGTGTGGCTGCGTCCCTAGCTTGGTTGGGTGAGGGCAGCGTGAGCAAGTGAGCCAGGGCGTGATTGATGACTGGTGTTCTACAGCGAAAACCCTTTTTAAATGGAAGCGAATGGATGGTTGAAAAACTTATGACTTCACGAGGGCTCGCTCAGCTCCATGTGAGGTTAATCAGATGTGTCAAGTCATTCTCTTTCAGCACAGGCCGTGCATTTCATCCCACAAGGGCTTTCCGGCGGTGCCATTAGTGAGTGTGGCCATGGACTTTCTCTGCATGCGATTCTTTATACATCACATCTGTCCCAGTTGAAAATTTAACTGTCCCAGGCTTGCTGTGTCAGTATGCTGTTTGTTATTTGTCAACTGATCACCCACAGCTGTAAAATTAACAATCTTCCTGTACACCTGATGTGGCTATTAACATTGAATGTAATCATTCATGCTAACAAACTGAATTGTAGCCATGAATGATATAAAATGGTATTAAAAGGTGCCTTGATTCCTGCTCAGCCACACAGACTTAGAACTTGCTTCTTTTTTGTTGTTTTTCTTCCAAGAAGAAGAAGAAGCAGTAGAGAAGATTTTAACTGAGCTCTGATTGACAGCCCAGAGTTATTCCATAGTTATCTTAACCACAGAGGAACAGCCTCACCCCTGGCTTGGAGTTCTTTTTCCTTGATCCTGAAGTAATAATATTTGTTCCCATATTTTCTCCAGACATGCCAATTTGCAAATTCCACTTTGCCATTAGAGACACTTAGATGTAATCCACATTGATTTGACCATTTTAACTAAATAACTCTCATCCAGAGTAATTTAGCATTTTAATACATTCTCATACTGGTCCCTGCTGGGAGATAATGTGTTTATATCAGGAAAGAGGTATTTGTTATGTCTATGTTTTGAAGCCTGGTCTCAGATCTATTTGTGATGTCTTTCCAACTCTTATTCATATTTTGGCATGACCGTAGTGACCATAGAAGATGGCAAGACTGGCTTCCCAGATTGTCCAGCGATCATCCGTAGCACAAGTTGACCCCTGCAGTTAATAAGACTTAACCTTGACTGTGCAACTAGCTGACAAGTGTCTGAGAAACCCCAAATTGGTCGGTAGTGCCAGGGCGAACTGGAAAATACCGTCAGCAAGGATGTCATGGTCTTCTAAGGCAACTCGGGCCCACTCAAAGTTATGGCCTGCCTGCAGTTGCTGTGTGTTAGCATGTCAGCTAATTATATATTAGTACATTCCTATCATACACCTGCCTGCCAATTACAGAACATGTAGGGTAACTGAGTTCTCCACAGTCTGCCAAGTGCCAGACGTCTTTGCTGTGTGTTAGCATGTCTGCTAATGTGTTAATGGTGTGCAGCCATGCACTCGCTCCGGGGTTATTTTTGGTGTTTGTTTGTGTGTATGTGTGTGTGCAGGCATGTGCTCTTTCCCAGGTGGGTTGTAATGTGTTCATGTCTCTCTGGTCCCCTTTAGTCAGGCAATCAGTAATGAGCTGAGCTCCTTCAGGTGTGTCTTACTCCGCCCTGCCACCTGCTCTGCTCTCAGCCTGCCTTGACAGACAGATGCCGTAGCTACAGAGCACTCCGGAACCTGTGGGTTCTACTTAGCATATTATCCAAGCCTTCCTGGCCAGCCCCTGGGGACCGCAGCTGCGCTTCATTTGATCAGTGTCCTGCTGCCGAAAGAGTGGGCCTCACGTCAAAACCTTCTGTGTAAAAGGGGCCTATATTGCTGCTTTGACTGTGTGTGTGTGTGTGTGTGTGTGTGTGTGTGTGGAAGTGTGGAATTTAGGTTGAAGGCACTAGCCTCGTACCCTATTCCTTAATAGGGTACGAGGCTAGTGCCTTCAACCTAAATTCCTAAAAGAGAGGACCCATGCATCTGTGCCTTTGAATGTTTTTCTGTGTGTTATGCTCTTTGTATAAAGTGTCAGGTGACAGGTCCGTTAGGGAACGCCAAGCTAGGGCTGGGGATACCCTGAGGGTAGAGAGACACACACCCGACTGTGACTTGGTCATGTGTTATTTCGCTGCTAATTAATTGCTGCTGGTGCTTTGTCAGTCCCCTCTGTTTCGGTCTGTGTGTGTGTGTATTCTTTCCAACTTTTTTCTGGGTTACAGGGCTGTTGGTAGTGGTACTGTAGGTTTTGGTTCAAGTTATGGATGAATAGAGGTTGAGAGACAGATCAGTGGCCCTCATAGACAGACTGTGAGAACCACTGACATCTACACATGATGGGTCCTTTCTCACTCTCTCCTAAGTCTCGGTCTAAGGGCTCACAATGCTGTGACTGTATGGGCTTGAACCTATAGCGTCCTACTATGCAGTCACCTCTAAACCACAATGAAGAGACTGTATGCGTCTGAAGGTGTGAAAACAATCCTGTTATCACCATGGAAAACTCTCCCAGCTGTCAGCAGGGTGGTGGGGGGGGGGGCTAATATGATGATTCTCTCTGTCCCTGAGACAATCCCACTGTTTATTTTATGAACCCGTCAAAGCCCAGCTTATAGACATCAGACAGAGCGGGATCCTTTAACTATAGAAACCTCTTCACTGCCCTCCGTCTGCCTGTTTGAGAAGGGACAAGAAGAGAGGGTATGTTGGAGGGAGTGTGTTTGTGTTTGTTTGTGTGCGTGCGTGCGTGTGTGCTTGACGGCTTTCAGTGTGTATGTGTTTGTGTATGTGTATGAATGACCATGAGTGTGCTCATAGTGTTTCACATGTGTCTTAAAGAATTAGTTGTGGATTTGTGGAAGATGGTTGCAATTATAACAACATAGAAATCCTTACTTCTAACCGCTGCAGTCTACTGCAATTGAGATTACTGTTGTTTGTTTAAACTCAATCGTTGTCTGAACATTTTAGGTGTCAGTTACTCCACATTCTGTTCCGGCAAGCAATTTATTGCATTCATGAAGTGGCTGAAAAAGAAAAACATGGCTTTTGTAATATAGTTTAAATGCTGAAACCAATTTCTGCCATTTTTCATTTTAATGTGCAAGATCATTTCTTCTGAGTAATACAGTAATAACACCATTAGGTAAAAAAAGAGTTATTGTAAAACTGAATTATTTGAACACGGAAGTCTGATTTGGTTTGGTGTGTCCATTTAAATTGAGTTACCAGAACAGCTGTTCCAATTCAAGTCAATGTACTGTGATGTGTGAACCGGACTCCATATTCAGTGGATCCCTCAAAATGGGTGTTTCAATAATCTCCTCTGTTTTATGACTGCCTGTTCGAACACCCAGGCTTTGGTGTTGCTGCGTTTCTGACCTGGATGGTACCTAGAAACACTTCACATCGTTTTGGTTAATGCATCTACATCAAATCTGAATGTGAACTGTGTTTAGTAAAGTAGTAGCAGAGAATATCTTTGAGAGAATTTGGTACCAGGCCACCAGGAAAGAACATATTATTTCCCCCTAACGCATGATGGGTAATCAGTTAACTCACCGCATCCCAGTCTGTGAGCCAAAAGTGCATATCTGACTCGTTGAAACATCTTTGTGAAAAACGTTACACTCACAGCACATGCTGATTGAGTGCACACAACGGCCATCACATCTCTGACATTCTGACCTCATCCCCAGGCTGTTGTGCACAGCGTGCGGAAGTGCCTGGGAACAAGATTACTGGACTGTTGGCTTTAATACTTTTTTGAATTCTCAGTGCAGCTCAAGCTGTCGACACATTAAAATACAAAGAGGATGTGTTCCAGAGGTGTGCTGGTATGAATTGTGGTGATGTGTGTGTTTGGGCTGTGGGTGCCCCACGGACAGGTATCTACAGCCTTATTGCAGTGTCACAGTGGTTGGTAGCAAGACTGTAGTTATTGTTTTGGACCGTGTAAGCGGAGCCGGCCAAGAAGAGTGAATGTCTCTTACTGAGTAACTGACTGACTGACTACCCCTCGTTAAATAGCGAAGTGGTCAGCGAAGCGGACTTGTGAACCATAGATCCCGAGTTCTTATCTTCTCGCAGGCGAACCAAGTACGCATTGTGAATTATTCCGTATTGGCGAAAGCTTTGCTAGCTGAAACTGTATACGGTTATATTGCAACAGTTTCTGGCATGGAATAGTTCATCTTCAGTCTCGCTAGAAATTGCTCAATTCTTATGATTATTTCTAGAAAGTTAGTAGATACTAGTAAGATTATTTAACCCAATCCTCAATGGAGTCTAGCGACTGCTGAAACTTTTGATGCCGTGGCGTAGTGGTTAAAGACAGGGTCTCTCATATGGAAGACCTACGTTCGAATCTATTGAGAGTAACGACATTTATTATTTCTGGTAGATTCCACGATTCTCTCGTCTTTTCACTTGATGAAAAAGTTAGTTATCGTCGCCTTTATTGATAGTTATTGTATAAATGTCATTCACGAATGAAAAGTACGTTGTTATGCCATGAAATAAAAAAATACGTTCTCATGCCATGAAATGAAATAGCTTTGGCAGAATCGCTAGCAATTGCTCAATTCTTATGACTATTCCAGTGCGTTAGTAGATACCGGTAAAGCTTATTACTGGCTAATACGCTGTTAAAACGTCCAGTGGCAAACGCCATACATAGTAAGAAACGTTAGTCAGTTTAACTGTATCAATGTCATTCACGAATGGCCAATGAACTATTAAAACGAGCAGTGGCAAAAGAGGATTTGTTCAGGATAGAGACAAGAAGCTATACTGACAATTAGTGACTGTACAGCTTTGTGGTGTAGTGGTCAATGACACAGCCTTTCATGCAGGCGACGCGGGTTCGAATCTCAATATTTTCTATTGCGGGCCGGCTGAACTAGGCTCGCCTGGTTTCTTATTTATTTTCAGCTGCTGACTAGTAATAAAGTTGCTATTGCACCCTTGCCTACTGTACACACGTACACACCTTTGTCTTTTATGCTTGTAGGGACCAGAAACCTAACCCAGACCCAGAAAAAAAATTAAAATATTCCCTAGCCCTAACACTTACCCTAACCCATACTTTTATGCTTAAACTTAACCTAGCCCTAAAGACTTACCCCAGCCCTAAACCTGACTGGTTATGACTGAACTTAAAAGTAACCACAATTCTAACACTACAGTACACCCAATTGTACGTTTTTTCCTAAACCTAACCCCTAAGCCGGAAATCACATTTTTCCTAGTGGGGACCTGCCAGAAAAATATTTGGGACCGATTTGTCAGCTTTTACTATCTTTTTGGGTCTCCACATGTTCACATTGATGTGGATCACAAACACACACACATAGAGGGAGTAGTAAAGGGAGCTTCCAGATGGCTGTGCATAGTAGATTCTCAGGTTTCACCAGATTTTCCAAAGCAACATTCTGAGTTTTTCCTCCCCTCTTTACTAATCTAGGCCCACACACTGTTCACATCAGCACTGAGACTGTGGGTGTATCTCAATAGCGTTCAGTGGCTTCCACTCGTCTAATCAGCACTAAGACTCTCTGTGCATCTCAAGAGTGGTCAGTGGTTTCCTCTCATCTCACCAGGACATGGCCTACTCACCTGTGGTAATGAAATGGATCCTAAATGTATTTCTTTCGAGTCTACAAACTTTAAGTGATTCAAATCATACTTCATATTACGGTTGCACGTTCTCTAGAACCTCTTGCTAAAGTGTCCTCTTGCTAAACTTTATTATTGTAGAACATAACTGAGGCTGTGGGTGTTAGATTGTGGAGTTTGTTATTGTTTGGGTTTCTAGGTTAACCATACTGTGCTGCAGTACAGAAATTAGTAAGGCCTTGGGTTTCCTTAGCCATTAGAATGGCTTTAATACCATGTAACCTAATTTGGAAAGCCTCCAAGCCCCAGGCTAAAACTTTTTTTTTCCCCAGTTTTTTCCTCACAGTTCATGTGTACAGGTCAGACCTCCCAGCCTGTTTTTATGACATTTGGTGTCCTGTGGATAAGAGGCCTTCTGACCTCAATGGGACATGAAATGAACTAGTCAGACTTGTAGGTTTTGTGTCATGAAGACCCATAGTCCCTATGTAATGTACGACATTTGACCAAACTCTACTTTGTCTAGTTCAAAGTGCACTATACAGGGAATAGGATGCCATTGGGGATACACAGCCTTACAGTACAGTAGGTTTAAGCAGGCTCACCGTCTAATAACGAGCCCTGCAGACAGGGAGTCTTTGAAGGCAGAGGTGCTGACCTTTATGTCAGCGGGGGCCCAGGTTGGCACGAGCTATGAAAAGGGCCATTGTCGTTTGTAGAGCGTGCGGCCTGCTGAGGCCCCATAGATTACAAAAGCACATGTACCGCTCTTTCTTACTCTCGAAAGCCTATCTATCACTCTCCTTCTTCTTTCTTTCTTTCCCTCTTCTCTCCGTCTTTCCCTCTTCTCCCTCTTTCCCTCTTCTTTCCCTCTTTCCCTCTTCTCTCTCTCTTTCCCTCTGACATTCCTTCTGTATGAGGTTTGGTTTATGTATCTCCTGTTATCCTACTGTTGCTGTTCTTACCTGTAGCCTGTGCCTGTTATCAGCCCCTCTGGAAATATATTACTTATGTCCCTTAAAGGCTTGATTAGTTGGCTGGGATTGAATGGGAATACCTTTTTTTGCTTTCTCTTTTCATCTGTCTTTCCTGGGCTGTTTCTCAGAATTTGTACATTTCATTCAATTTTAATGGAATGTTTTGTTGATGAAACAAATTTACATTTACCCTAAGTATTTTTCCTCTTGTTGGCAGGTGCAGGTAGGTTGGGCGGCAGGTTGCCTAGTGGTTACAGATTTTTCTTTTCTCACCAGTAACCAGAAGGTTGATGGTTTGACTCCACGAGACCAACAAACTGTGTTGCTCTGGTTAAGAGCGTCTGATAAAAAACTAAAGTATAAATGTAATGGTTTAGGTATGCACCGTCCTTAATCCAACCACAACAGTCTTCATCAGTCAAGCTCACCTGGAAAGGACAAGCTGTTAAAACACAAGGAAAAGGCTAATTGTCCCCTCTAAGAACATATGCCTCATGTCTTCACAGGTAGGGGTAGAAATCTCTTCTATATCTCTTAGGAACAGAAGGCTAAGGGATGGACACAGTGGAGGAAAGGCGAACAAGTTGGAGTGTGTGTTGATGTTACTTCTGAAGGCTTCACTCATCCCCCATCCCACTTTCCTCCTCTCCTTCTTTATCTTTTCCATTCCTTATCTCGTCTGGTGCTTGGTCCATATGCAAGACTATGGGTTTCTCAGTCTCTCCTGTCTGCTCTGTTTAATGGTCGTTCCTAATCAACCGTGTTTTTTAGTCCTTCAATGAAATGACTCTGGACCTTGAAAAGCTACCCCCGACACATACTTAAAAATTCTCCTAACCTCCTCACTGCAAATAAATTGTGTAGTGCTTACCTGTAATGCAAATTCAGAAGCAGCGTCTCCACTAGCCTGAAAAAAATGTTTCTGTGCATGTTCATTCAGGTATGGACACATGCTCACACTCACAAGCACTCTCTCACACCATCCCTGTGGGGATCCCACACAATCCCAATTCAAAATCCTATTCTCCCCAATCCTTAGACTTACTTCAGATATCTAACTGTAGCCCTAGCTCTGGGGGGAATTACCTCAGGAGACTGTTACTCTTTCTGTTCCATTCCACTCCTTCTCAACTCTTCAGGAAAATCTGTGCCACTCACTCACACACACTCACACACACATGCTACATTTCCCCTCTAATCCCTCTTCTGGCTCGGCAGAGATAAATAGACCTAATCATTCATGTATTTTTAATCATACTAAATTGTATACTGTGTATACTTTCCAAAGCTGCCTTGTGCTCACATAGTCACAGCGTTTATTTTCTCTGTCGTAGCTGAAATGAGTTGGCTTTCTCTGTTTAACTATACTTTTTTTAATCAGGCATTGGTGTGGAGGAACACAGAGAGGAGGAGACATGGAGGTAGGGCTCCATTACTAATAGCAGAGATATATTAGTTAACTAATGTATTAGTTAATGTGTTCATGGAATGGAATAGAGATATGGAAATGCACCAGACGCATTTGACCTTTTCAACAGTATCTTCATGATACATTCCTGCTGAGACAAACCCTAACCCTAAAATAGTTATACTATTTCATATTGTAACACAAGGAACAGACACAGTGGATGTGTTTAGGGTCCTGTAGGGTGTTTTATTAACAAAGAGAGCAGTGCAAGGGGAGGAGGTGAGGGAGAAATTAAAACAAAGATCAAAGCCTTTTTAAGGGGAGGTGGCTTTGTCTCTGGGGTGGCCTCCGCTTGGTGGTTTGGGAGGCATGGATGCTGGCAGTTGTAATCTTGGCGTTCTCTGCGCCCTCCATCTCCCGGCCATCTTCCTCTACGTCCAACTTGCATCCTTGCCTGGTTTCTCTTCTATGCTTTTGGCCTCTGGAAGCCCTTGCATACCCCCCCTGATGGGATGTCCCAATAGGAGGCAGGTGTGCAGGGGAGGGGCTGGCCCTGCTGGCAGCCCAGGAAGATTCCAGAAGCCACCAAAAGAGTTGAAAAGAAAAGCTTTGAGTGAGGAAAAGAAGGGTTCAATTCTGGCTTTACTGGCAGAGGGATACAGTGAGCGTCAGCTTGCTTCCATCCTGAAAATTTCAAAGACAGCTGTTCATAAGAGCAAGGTCAAGTAAGTGACATTGGGGACAACAAAGCTACAGACTGGCAGAGGGCGAAAACGACTGTCCACTGACAGAGATGACCGTCAACTCATTCAAATGTCACTCAACAACCGTAGGATAACATCAAGTGACCTACAAAAAGAATGGCAAACAGCAGCTGGGGTGAAGTGCACGGCGAGGACGGTTTGAAACAGGCTCCTAGGGGCAGGGCTGAAGCCATGCAAAGTTAGAAAAAAGCCCTTCATCAATGAGAAGCAAAGAAGAGCCAGGCTGAAGTTTGCAAAAGACCATAAGGATTGGACCGTAGAGGAATGGAGTAAGGTCATCTACTCTGACGAGTCAAATTTTCAGCTTTGCCCAACACCTAGTCGTCTAATTGTTAGACGGAGACCTGGAGAGGCCTACAAGCCACAGTGTCTCATACCCACTGTGAAATTTGGTGGAGCATCGGTGATGATCTGGGGATGCTTCAGCAAGGCTGGAATCGGGCAGATTTGTCTTTGTGAATGACACTTGAATCAAGCCAAATACAAGGTTATCCTGGAAGAACACCTGCTTCCTTCTGCTCTGACAACTGCTCTGACAACTCTGAGAATTGGTTTTTCCTGCAGGACAATGCTCCATGCCACACATCTCCAAACCTGAACCCCATTGAAAACCTCTGGAATTTGATCAAGAGGAAGATAGATGGTCACAAGCCATCTAACAAAGTCGAGCTACTTGAATTTTTGTGCCAGGAGTGGCATAAAGTCACCCAACAGCAATGTGACAGACTGGTGGAGAGCATGCCAAGACGCATGAAAGCTGTGATTAAAAATCAGGGTTATTCCACCAAATATTGATTTCTGAACTCTTTCTAAGTTAAAACATTAGTATTTTGTTGTTGAAAAATAAATATGAATTTGTTTTCTTTGCATTATTTGAGGTCTGAAAACAATGCATATTTTTTTGGTTATTTTGACCAGTTGTTGTTTTCTACAAATACATACTGTAAATGGCAATATTTTTATTTGGAATTTGGGTGTAATGTTGTCAGTAGTTTATAGAATAAAACAAAAATATTCATTTTACTCAAACACATACTTATTGATAGTAAAACCAGAGAAACTGATAATTTTGCAGTGGTCTCTTAATTTTTTCCAGAGTTGTATATTCTTCAAAATTATGAATTACAATGATCTAAATATATTTAGTGTATATAGTGAAAAATTAATGTTTGTGGTAAATAATTTTTTTATTAAAAAAAATATATGTATATCATGTTTTTTTCAAACAAATTTTCAAAATATACATACGTTTTTTTCACACAGCTATTCCACTAAAAAATCTGAAATGTCTTTTTTGTGGGATAGAGTTTAGGGCTGTCTATGAAATCATTCTCATCATTGGTTATTACACCAATAAGAGTTCCAAACTGAATTGCCAATGAAAGCTAGTTTTCCCATCCTGATTCAGAACACTGTCAGACGGTCCATGTAAAAGGATTGCTTGAGAAATAATTATTGCCCTGAAATTAATTGATAGTGAGGTTTCAAATAGGTTTCATTGGACCTATTTGAAAACCTTTTTTCAAATAGGTTTTCATTGGATGTGTTGGTCTTTACCAAGGTGTATTTAGGTTATTAAAGTCCAGGTCAAAGGGAAAATGTAAGCTGGTTGGATGGACCCATTTATAGAGGACTAATATCCATTTCATAAAGCATGCTAACTTAATGTTAACCCTCTGTCTCAGTGTTTCCTGCCTTCTCAGTTTATTTACAATGTTTCATGACAGTGTTTCATCCCTTTGTCACTATTTATTTACAAGCCTCAGTCTCTTTCTCTCCAACTCTCTTCTCTTTAATGCTTGCCTCTGCTGTCTTTCTCTAAAGCAACATGCAGGTCTGGTTCTCACCAACAAAACCAAGTTCAGGCATCCATTTTAAACAGAATCTTATCTCCCTAGCAAGTTCTTAGATTGAAACCATTTTCCCCCTCTCTCTTTCTGTTTTGAATTCCTGGCAATTAACACCTTTTTATTGTCAATTTGATTTTATCATCCAAATAGAAAAAAAACACTACTTGAGCCCAGAAACCGTGTGGGAGCGCAACTGCTTGGAAAATGACACAGGGTGCCACAGAAAACACAGAATATCAAATAGACACACTAGGTTTTCTTCCTTTTTTCTTTTATTTCTCCCCCTTTTATTTCTTCTTTACTCTATTGCTTTTATGCTCTCCTCTCTTGTCAAACATGTTTCTGGCTGTGGCTTGGTGGGTCTGACTGGAAGTTCTAGAACCAGTGTTGTGCTTGGATTGGACTTCCATTGTTCTGGTGTGGCTTGGATGGCCAGAATGTGTGCTTACTGTGCTTGCACATTCAATGGTTGTGGTTAAAGTAAATCTTTCTTTCCAACCACATTTTCCCCTTGATTTGTGTCGTGAGTAAGAGTTGACGGGCAGCGCTTTTGGGTATTTTGGTAAGCCCCCATATGAGAGGATACAGCACCAAGCCCTGATGAACACTGTGGCCTGTTGTATGTACACACAAGGCGTGTGGGTAACTGTGAATGCCAACTGACGAGGTCATGGAGGTAATAGTCAGCATGGTATGGTCAGTGGGCTGGGTGGCCATTACTTTGTCTGGGATACAGATGTTTCCTTCACTGGGAGGTTGGCTTCCTTTTTTTTCTTTCTCCACCTTTCTCTATATACTGCTTTATCTTTCTCATGTTCAAATTTTGTCTTCAATTCTTGCTTCTGAGTCACAGGCCTTATTAATTATTTGTATTTCATTAACGTATTTCCGTCTGCCTGTCTATATTTAATGTTCCCTTAAATTATACTTACTGGTGCTCAAATAGAGATCTGCTTGAATAATGTAGTCCTGATGAACAGAAGTCATCCCTTGTTGGTTACACAACCGCTACACTATCCATTACCAATACCATAACTCCCTGTAGAATCATCTTAAAGAGAATAGGTGCTTCAGTGTTGGAATTATGATGAGGTAGAAATTTAAGAGCATTGTGGATACAAATATTTATTTTCCTGCATGCAGTTGTTCTGGAATTCTTTGGAATTCGCTCTCAGCCAGTCCTAATCTGGGGATTCCATTGTGAAGGCTGTTGAAAAACAAAGTTGCTATGAGAGAACTCTTCTTCTGCATGACGCAGAGACTGATGAAGTCCGAAGCACAGAGAAAATCTTCCTATATAAACCTTAATGGCCGGTTTTATAGGCAAAGATTAAGCCTAGTCTAGGACAAAAAAAACAAGCGCATCTCTGTCTTTGGCACAATTTTTTCAAGAGAACATACGGAGACCTGTATCAATACACTGTGGCCTTCCCATTTTGGAAAACCGAATGTATCATACAGCTCCGGAAAAAATTTAGAGACCACGGCACCTTTTTCCAAAAAAGGTGAAAAGGAAAGTGAGGAACAGAAGCATTCAATTTGCAGTGGTCTCTTAGTTTTAACCCTTCTGTTCCTCACTCAAAACCTTCCTTTTTGACTTTTTTGGAAAGGAAAGAAAAAGGTGCAGTGGTTTCTTAATTTTTTCCGGAGCTGTATAATTTCGAACACTATATCCTTTGCCCGGTCACTTTCATTTTAGCTGGGAGTGGCATCCTTTAAAAAATTTTAAACTCTCAAAACTGTATTCATTCCAAAAAATAACATCTCCATAGTCCAGGATTAGTCTAGATAATCCAAAAAAAGGCCCCTGGATCAAAATTAGTGAACATTTCCTTTAAACCAAACCTGGGTGGCAGCCTATTTTAACTGGCCCCCTATAGTTATATTAGCAGCAACAATTTTATCTTTTTGTTTTACATAAAATACCTCAAAATGGCTAGGAAATTATTTGAAAAAAAAATTCTAGACAAAGAATGTGTTTTTGGGCCTGTTGCATCAATTTGTAGAAGACTTATTATTCATAATTTCCTGCCCATGGAACAGGAACTTGTTCTGCTGATCCCTGCCTTATAGTCATTTTGTATAATCCATTGCTAACAAAGCAATATTTTATGACTATCATAGCAAATATAGTATGGGATTGGTTGAAGCTGAATATTAGGAAATTAAAATATTCTTGCACACAGGTGATGCTTACTAGTGTTATAATTTATTACTAAATCTGCAACGTTTTGGTCAAAAACCTCAGGCATAAAGAAATGGTGAACACAGAGCGTACATAATAGGATCACATAGCCAATCGCATAGCAAAACCAATCATGACATCAGACTAGTATAATTGCTCTAATAGGATAAACATGTGTGAAACAATCAAGGTCATCGCAATATAACAATGCCCAAAGAACAACGGCATTACATAGTCAGCAATTCATGAACGACAAAAATCACAATTTTCCATCGACCATGATTGATGTCAACATCAATATAAAAGCAGCATTTAGCTGACAATATTACCACTAAATGCCAGTCAATGTGGCAAGGGTGACGGAAGGTGGTTAAACAGGGAGATGCAAGGGGTGTGACTGGAAAGTTACAGGCTGTGAGTAGGGAATGGGTGATGGGGCTAGAGCGTGGAGACAGAGATGTGAAAGGGGGCAGATTTAAGGCTAAGCCTGTAGATCCTCTGAGGAGTGCTCTTTGAGATTTGGAGATTTATTAGCGGCAGATATCCGTCTGCGCAGCCACACAGTCTCTACTGAGCCAGCCAGCTCTCTGCTCCAACGTTGCAACCCCGCTGCCAAAGCCTTACAACACAGAACATTACATTCCTCTACGTCTCTGGCACCCCACACTTCTGAAAGTGGAGGACAGAGATGGAGAGAGAGTGGACAGATTGTTATTGAGACAGAGTCACCCAGATCTATTAACGAATTGTCTGACACACCTACGGTGTATTATCAGAGTCAAAGGGATCCTCTGTACGTGTGGTGACCAAACCTCACCATCCTAAAGTCAGTGTTCTACCAAAGCAAAGAGATATCATGGGATTCATACTCACCTGGTATTCATGCTTAAAAAAATAAATGGCCCCATTACTTCTGAGACCTGTAACCTGTGTGTGCGCGTGTGTGTGTGTGTGTGTGTGTGTGTTTGTGTGTCTGGTAAGGGAAGGGATTGGGGGGTAGAACAGCCTGGAGTGGAGGAGGAAGGGAGGAGAGGGTAAAAGACCTCAGAGTGTTAGGGAAAGGAAGCAATGAAACGAGGGAAGAGTTGCGTGACACTGCCCTAATTATGCCTAATGGTGGATGTGGTAATGAGACGGTGGTTGTGAAACACATTGCTGAGATCACCACAGGTGATATAATACAGTAGCCCGCTCTGTAAGACACACACACACATACACACATATGCGCAACACATCTTGAAGTAATCCGGTGCTAAGGCAGAGAAAACATTGGGCAGTGGGAGTGCAGTTTCTGGACCTGCAGTAGTCAGGTTGGACTGCTGGTTGTCATAATGGGTTTGGAACAGGTAGAATAAGCCATTCTGCAACGCTCTCTGTCCCTCCATCTCACTCTACCCACACTTTTCCCCTTCCTCCACCCCAACCTCCTTTAGTTTTATAGGATAGACTACATTTGTTCATAAACATCAGTGTAGTTTAATTGGTCTGTCTATCTTAGGGAGTCGGCTTTCTCAATCCAGACAAACTCTGTATAGTTTTCTTCACAAACACTTTTTGTGAAAGTGTTTGTGTTTTCACAAACACATATTTATTATAATTTATTATTCATGTGTATAAAAATCTTCACTCTTAGTCTTATGTTTCACTGTGTTCTCTGTTTTGTATAGAGAGTCTTTCAGGCATAGTTAATTGCGTGGACTTGCAGGAACTTTACAATTCTTCAGTTTTTCTTTAGAAATTTTCTTTAGAAATATCCTTGTTTTCAAAAGAAAAGCCAATTTTTTGTCCATTAAAAAAATCACATTGATCATAAATACAGTATAGACATTGTTAATGCAGTAAATGACTATTGTAGCTGGAAACGGATGATTTTTTTGGAATATCTACATAGGTGTACAGAGGCCTATCAGCAAACATCACTCCTGTGTTAGAATGGCACATTGTTTTTCCTGATCCACATTGATCATTTTAAAAGGCTATTTGATCATTAGAAAATCCTTTTGTGATTATGTTAGCACTGCTGGAAACTGTTGCGTTGATTAAAGAAGCAATAGAACTGGCCTTCATTAGAATAGTTCAGTATCTTCAGCATCAGTGTTTGTGGGTTCGATTACAGGCTCAAAATGGCCTAAAACAAAGAACTTTTTTGGGAAATGCATCAGTTTATTATTGTTCTGAGAAATTAAGGCTATTCCATTTGAGAAATTGCCAAGAAACTGAAGATCTCGTTCAACAATGTGTACTACTCCCTACACAGAACAGCACAAACTGTCTCTGACCAGAATAGAAAGAGTGGGAGGCCCCGGTGCAGAACTGAGGAAGAGGACAAATACATTAAAGTGTCTAGTTTGAGAAACAGACGTCTCACAGGTCCTCAACTGGCAGCGTCAAATAGTACCTGCTAAACACCAGTCTCAACGTCAACAGTGAAGAGGCGACTCCAGGATGCTGGCCTTCTAGGCTGATTTCTTCCTCTGTCCAGTGCCTGTGTTCTTTTGATCATCTTAATCTTCTTTTTATTTGCCAGTCTGAGGTATGACTTTTCTTTGCAACTATGCCTCGACGCTGATGCTGAAGATACTGAACGAGTCTAAAGAAGACAATATAGCACAGCAGTTTTAATCAGCACAACATGATCGCAAAAGGGGTCTCTAATGATCAATTAGCTGTATAAAATTATAAACTTGGATTAGGAAACACAACATGCCATTGGAACATAGGACTGGTGGTTTCTGAAAATGGGCCTCTGTATGCCTATGTAGATAAAAATTAGCTGTTTCCACTTGTCATTTACAGCACTAACAATGTCTACACTGTATTTTTAATCAGTTTGATGTCATTTAATGGACAAAAAAATTGCTTTTCTTTCAAAAGCAAGGACATTTCTAAGTAAACCCAAACTTTTCAACGGTAGTGTATATCAAAGGGATCAGCAAAAAGTCTGTTTTAATGTATGTTTTCTGTTGTGTTCAGTTTTCAGAATGTGTTTTGAACAGTAGTTAATCTGATATAATATCTGTTACCAAGAGAGTAGGCTATATTCAGCCGGTTTGAGACCTTTGAATCCCAAAATAGAACAGTATATTAATGATGGTTTTGATAGATTATTGGCTACTCTGTCCATTTGTTCTACTTGCTTTGAAGGCCCCATCCAAATATAAATGTCATTTTCATAACAGTTCAAGTGAAGGATGACAGGGAGAGTATTTGCAAATGTACTGTAGGCCTATCTACCTGCAAAGGAGGTTGAACAAACATTTGATTATGTTTTGTGTCATTCTTACATACCCTTTGTCTTACAGTTTACATAGAGGACACGGCACTTTCTGGAATGGGCCTAATGTAGGAGCATTTCCAGAAACTCACATTGTTATGACCTCAGTTGTAGCAGCAGTTTTGTTTCCATGTATCACTAACATGAGCTGTTTCAGATTGGTATTGTTTTACTTTACAGTGCTTGGAATCAGTGTCATTAATAACTCCAATACCTATCCCACCTTATGGTGGTACTGAACCATAAAGCACCTCTGTGTCTCATAAAGCCTGTTGTGTCCAGTATAAAGACAATGTCCTAAATGACCCCCTCTTCCATTTGTAGTGCACAAGCTTGGATCAGGGATGTATAGCTGTTCTGAAATAGTGTTCCATTTAGGATTAATCTATTGAGTAAGAGGACAGGGTCTGTAGGGAATGCTGGGAAAGTGTTCGCTAGGATCAGCTATAGAGAAACCTCCAACCTCCCTCTTTATTTCTTGAAGTAGCCATGACGACAGACTTTTCCAGCCACACATAGGTTTATTGATACTGTATTGTGGCAAGGATGGACTCCAGAGGAGTGGAACTCTACAGTATAATCTGAATTAGATTCACATAAAACAATAGCAGTTGGAACCCAATGGGATGCTCGCTCTCCTATAATGGAAGTGGATTTGGACGCAGGACAGGGCACAGCTGGGAGGTTTTTAAATATGGGCATTAAACATTATGGCCTCAGAAACACTTTCTCTCCAAAGGCTTGTGTTTAATTGGTCTTTGGAAAAAATGGGAAAAACTATTGTGACAAATTTGTGCAAGTTTGAGTTTTCTTGTGCTTTTTTTTACTTCTTGGAAACCTGGAAGGTCTTTTAACTGTATTTGGTTTAACAAGATTGATCATCATTATTTAAATATGGTCATGGCCCTCTATGGGAGTTTAAAAGTGAGATACCTTGGACATTCTGTTTTCAGGAACTCATGTTTCTGTTCAATAAAATTTCTTTTTTAAAATTTTTTAAAATTTCTAATTGCAGGTCATTACTCTGGCATTGTCTTTGCTAAAGTCTAATCCCAGAGCTGTAATTCGTGATTCTGTAAACTTTTAAAATATATGTGGCTGAAAGATGTAGATTTACACAAATTTCCTAGGTGCGTGCCCACTATGAAACCCATCTTTGTGTTGTTTAGGATTTTTATTGTTTCAGCATTGACAATCAGAAAGACACAGGTTTAAGAGAGAGTAAAAGGGAGTGCCTGACTCCCCTCAGTGACACCACCAGTGTGTGTCTGTTTAACTTTATATGGGAAATTGCGAGAGACATGGATCCGGTTGGCAAATCGACGCGAATAGGCTACAACACATTGGTAGTGCAAATAATGGAAAACAAAAAGCTAAAACTTTCACAATCTTGTCAGGCAGTGCTAAGGCTACAAGAAGCTGCAAGAATAGTGAACTTTAAGAACTCTGATTGGTTTTAGTAGAATGTTTACAGTGCAAAGTGAACACAGTGATGGAAAAAGACAAGTCATGCGCAGCAGACCGGATCTGCGAAAAGTAGGTGACTGAGGAAAATCTGAGAGGTGCCGGATCTTGTTCCGGCAGGATGCGGCTCAAATTAACCACTGTATAAGGGTATATATTACATTTGGGGAAAAATGGATGAGCAAAGGGTCACAATTTCAAGTGTTTCACAAAACAGTGTTACATTTTAAAGAAATGGCTAACACTGAACTGAAAATGTATCTAAAGTTTCTTGAACTAACATTATTTCACTGATTCTTGAAACATTTGTGAAAAGATTTTATCAACTTTGTCTAATTTGTCTTGAATCCTAATGAGCAGGAATGAGAAGGGTCAGCTATACCATACGGATGCTTTCTTAATTTTAGCAATGCTAAAAGACCATTCAATTTATGTTCTTTATTAATAAGTTCTTTTATTATTGATTCTGTTCAGTCCATGGGAAATTAAAACTAATAAAGCACCCTTACGACACTCAAATTTGAGAACATTGTCACCACTGACAAAAAGCAGAATAGTTGACAACTTTGTCGTGGCGGGTCAAACATTTCAATCTGCCTCGCCCACTCCTGCAGCCAGTGATGCTGCCACTGTTCCCTGTAGAGTTCCTTGTCAAAGCACCCACTGTTTCTACTATCACCTGTACTGGAAAACATGTTAGAGAAAGAACTGCAAAATCCTGAGTGTCAGAAGTGAGCTCGGCACGAAAATCTGGACCCTTTTTTCTCTTATGCTGTCTGCCTTTTATCCTGAATACAACTGGCCCCTCATTGAACACGGTGCTGATCACCCAACAACATAGCTCTATTTGGATCTTAACATGACATGAATTGCTAGGTTGGTTGCAAGAGCGTGGCTAAACTACTGTTTTTTTCAACTCACTCCTCTTTCCTGCTTCCTTGTTCACCAAAGAGCTGGTCACCTGGATGATACAAACCATTTCTTTGAGGATTACCTTTCAGGCTGAGAGCGTACGTTGCTGGAATGTTTGCCAGCTACCAATAACAAATGTTCTGTAATGCTCTGCAGAGGCTCATTTGGGAATTCATATTTTTACATTTCAGACACATAGGTAGGTGGAATTTAGCCTACAATTTTGTGTCATCTGGCATTTAGTTGTGCCTATTGTTTTCCAACTTAAGTTGATTGTCAGCAGATGGGGGGGGGGTCGCCATACCCTGTCACGGTTAACACTCCTCATTGATACCACTTTGGAGTTTGGAGTATGTGCTATATAATTACTATTTTGCACTTCTATGTACTGATTATGATTATAACTCTGTTTCAGCCCCAGATCTCCCCTTTTTGTTGTTTTCCCTTGCATTTGTTTACCTACTATTATTTAGTCACAACCCAAGGTGGCTTTCTCCCCTTCCTCTTTTGTTTACGGCCATGCCGTCTTTCTGTTTGTTGTGAGTCTGGGTTGGAACTAGGCACTGCAGATGTGTCTGCCGGGCTGAAGTTATGCCAACTGTCTGAGTTTGACTTGAGTGATTGTGGGTCCTTGCTGATTGCATGTTTTCTATAGGGGAATGTAGTCCCCCAGCTTTGTTTGTACTGTTAATCGTCACCTTTGTGGTTGGGTTTCTCTGGTTGCTGCTGTCAGACGTGTTTTTTTTTTCCCAGTTATGTGTGCGTATCTGCTTACATTTTTCTACATATATCTATTATATTGCTATTTGCCTACACTCATTGCAACTGAAGGTGCTCTTAGTGCCTTTGGCTCAGTGTACTATATTGTATTAGATTCACTATTTAGCAGATGCTCTTATTGTCAATTTCACACAAGATGTTATTTTCAGTTGCACACAATCCAACTGAAATTTGTCTTCTGCTGTTAACTCAAACCCCCTGGATAGCAACGGTGAGCTGCAGTGGTAGCCCTTTCTCAGAGACAGAATGACAGATTTTTTCACCTTGCCAGGTTAGGGATTTAATCTAACAATAGTGGTCAGATGTTCCAACATATTAGAGACATTGT
Organism: Esox masquinongy; assembly: GCA_016801175.1. Lineage (NCBI taxonomy): Eukaryota > Metazoa > Chordata > Actinopteri > Esociformes > Esocidae > Esox > Esox masquinongy. The sequence goes on from JACXGI010002188.1 coordinate 59,130, forward strand.
TAGAGACATCGCTTCTTCCTATATCCGTCTACCCACCCTCAACCGATACCATCAACTCCAAACGGGAGGAGGCCTGGGCACTGAAATGGCCGCTTGCAGTGCATAACCGCAGTGCACACTGTAATGTTCAATATGTCTCAGACATCAATTCAAGGTCCTATACAGATTACACTATTCAAAAACGATATTACATAGAATGTCACTGGATACGTCTCAATTATGTGACAAAATGTCAAGCTGCGGAAGGTACACTGTGTTTTTACCTGCACAGCTATTTGACTGAAGTCTTTTGAATCATATCGGACATCCTGGACACTCTGTTTAACCCGGACCTGCTGTTGATTATCCTGGGAGTTTCAGAGGCACTCAACAAATTATTCAAGCCCCAACATCTCTCAACTTTCTTACAGTCTCATTTGAAACTGTTTTGTTGATGTTTTGAAAAGAGAACAATGTTCCCTCTACTAAATTATAGCTCAGCAAATTAGTAAACCTTCTGTATTTAGAGTTAATTTGAAAGTCGCAAGACAACAGTTTTTCTCCATTGATTCAGGTATGCCAATTACTCTTAAATTATTGCTTGTGCTCTCGCCCTCTAAGTGCACATTATTAGCTGTAACTCTCCAGCCATTTCCTCCCCAGTATTGGCACCCTTGAACTTCATAACAGTAATGTATTCTGTCACCTACAACAGTCTTGATATTCTAAAACAATATTGTATCTACTTATGTATTTACTTGATTTGCAGTTTTGAATTAAAAAAATATCTGAATAATTTACTCAGTCTTCACCTAGTCCACAAAGAAATCATAAAATTAATGGTTGAATGAATAATTAGATTTTGATCAGATGATTCTTCTTTAATGTGCAATTGAACTTATCTGTTGCGAATTGCAGTTTCCTGCAAAAACACTCATTCACCCAGATTAAATAGAGAAAAGGACTCATCCTCCTGTTTTTTGTAAATCTTTCTACCACAATGAGCATGGAGAAAAAAGAACATCAGATAATTGTCTGAAAGGTTGAGATGCAAAATTGGACTGCTTTAATGTTTATAAAGCTCCAAAACTATCTGAAAGTGGGTTGTTTGGTAGGAGACCCTCTTATGAGAGAGGCGCAAGAAAGCCCAACTGCAATTTGCCAAAACACACCCGAACATGCCACAGTCCTTTTGGGAGAATCACCTTGGACAGATGAGACCAACTTTGAGCTTCTTTGGTAAAGCACACCATCTCTGTGTTGACAGAAAATAAAAAAATAAGCCTTCAATGAAAACAACAACTTCCCTCAGTCAAACATGGAGGAGGTTCAGTGATGATTTGTTGTTGCTTAGCTGCCTCTGATGCTGGGTGCCTTGAACATGTGTGTGACGTCAAGAAATCAAGAGAAATGTAGTGTATGGATTCTGCTGCTGATCATCTAACAGATTTACACTGAGACTGACAGGGGGAGGTGCAGTGGATCAGAGTTAATTTAGTTTTTTTATTAAAGCATTTTTTAGAAGCTTTGACTGGATAATTAATCAAGGATGTCGAGACATACAGTACTGACGATGGGAAATGGGGAGGCTGTTTGTTGAGGCATAGTTTGTTGGACAAGAGAGCAAATATGAGCTGAATGATGGGACACTAGTAAGGATAGCTACAGCCTGCAGGACATCCTGGCTGTCTGTGTATCTCCAGGCAGGTCTGTGGAGACTGAGTAATGATGGAGGAATGCAGGAGATGTTATGTAAATCACACATTGTTTTACTGTACATACATATATTCGGACTATACGTTAGAAAACATGCATTAGGAGCACTGTTTACTAATGTGTTTGTTACATGCGTGATGAAGTAAATAGTCTATGTAGGTCATCCAAGGTATTTCTTTCTGTGTACATAGATACATGGGGAGATGGACAACAGTGAAGGAATTTGTGTATTGGACAGGTAGGGGAGAGAGGGCCTTTAGGGCCCCCTGCCATGCAGACAGGTGAACAAGTAGGAACAGAGAGACTATTGTAACAGACTTAATCAGGCAGGCAGGTGTAGTGCTCACCTCGCCCTGCCCAGGCCAGCATGCCCTGGATCACTCCTGCCTCCCTGCCCTCGGCCTCTGGTTCCCTCGCCTACCCTCAGTGACTCATCTTTTACTCTCTTTCCTCCATTCTGTTAATTTACAGTAGCTCAATGTGACCCTAGTATGCCATGATGATTAAATTAGTGAGTTGCATTTTAGTAAGGACCTATTTGAAAATGTTTGAAAGAAAACATTTGTTGTCATTGTTTAATGACATTTGTTGTCATTGTTTAAGGCAAACCAAGGCGGAAGACAATAGAGCGAAAGAGAAAGACTGACCAAGGGGGAGAAAAAAGGAATGATCAAGAGCAAGAAATGGAGGAGGATGTGTAAAAGAGATAAAATACATTAAGTATAGACATCGAGGAAGAAAGGGTGAGAGTACAACCGATGTCATTTGGTAAGCCTGTTTGCCCTGAGCCTTCTCTCTTGGTAAGGCACAGCCCAGGTTGATAAATCTGTCAGCGGGTGGGCTTGCTGCAGTATATCCAGGTTACTGTGAGACTTAACTTCCCAGCTGGGCTGGACCTGATCCAGAGTCTCATACTATGTCCTGGAGCAGCTCCAAGGCACTCCGTCTGCCCCCAGCCCACCGGATGTAGCCGTGGCACAATGCCCAAGCTTCCCTACACTCACACTGTAGCCGTGGCACTATGCCCTCACTGCCCTACAGTCACTCTGTAGCCGTGGCACTATGCCCACACTGCTCTACAGTCACTCTGTAGCCGTGGCACTATGCCCACACTGCTCTACAGTCACTCTGTAGCCGTGGCACTATGCCCAACCTGCCCTACAGTCACTCTGTAGCCGTGGCACTATGCCCTCACTGCTCTACAATCACTCTGTAGCCGTGGCACTATGCCCACACTGCCCCACACTCACACTGTAGCCGTGGCACTATGCCCACACTGCTCTACAGTCACTCTGTAGCCGTGGCACTATGCCCAACCTGCCCTACAGTCACTCTGTAGCCGTGGCACTATGCCCAACCTGCCCTACACTCACACTGTAGCCCTACAATACGCCCACCGTTCCACATTGAAGCAGTGAAGGTTCTCTCACTGAACTTTTCTATTGACTATATCAATTTCATCTAGATTTTTAAGGATCACGGCATGTAATGTCATACATATCTGTCTCACACTCCTAGTGGAGAAAGGATTCATTCCTTGTTTTGTGTTTGTCTCTTTTAAGTTTCTGTTGACTATTTAATATGTAGTGTGGTCAGCATGTGGTCCCCCCTGTAGTCAACTTCATTGTGTTCCTGTGGTTCCCAGACATTGCTGTTTACAGAATGGGGCCTTCATAATGTTGCTATTGTTCTGCTGCATGTGCTTCTGTGTCCCAGAAGACATTTCATACAGCAATTTACATTGGGTTTACTATGGTGCTCTGAGAGACTCCGGCTCCTTTTCTCTACTATATGAAATCAATGGAGCTGTAAGGCCTGCCAAGAGCAGCACTTTGTAAACCACTGTGACACACTATCTGTTCCAGAGAACGCTGCTTGTGTTGGGTACCAACTGACAAACGCCAGGCAGCCAGCTCTCAACTGGATCCCTCTGCTAACTTACACACACATTTCCAAAAAAGTTACGTAAAATGTAAATAAAAATAGAAAGCAGATATGTGCAAATCCTTTAAACCCTATATTCAATAGAAAATAGTACAAAGACAACATATCAAATAACGTATCAAATATTAAAACTGAGACATTTTATTGTTTCTTGAAAAATATATGCCCACTTTGAATTTGATGCCAGCAATGCATTTCAAAAAAGTTGGGACAGAGGCAACAAAAGACTGGAGAAGTTGTGTATTGCTAAACTAATGCTAAACTAAACCTGGTGGAATATCACACACCTAATTAGGTCAGTTGGCAACTGGTCAGCAAAATGATTGGGTATTAAAATATCATTCCAGAAGTGTGTCATATGTGTGGATATGGAGGGGTTCACCACTCCATGAAAGACAGTGCTGGCAAATAGTGCAACAATTTAAGAATGACATTTCTCAACGTAAACTTGCAAAGAGTTTGGGGATCTCATCATCTACGGTACATAATATCATTAAAAGATTCAGAGAATCCGGAGATCTCTGCATGCAAGGGACAAGGCCGAATACCAATATTTGTTGGCCGTGACATTCAGGCCCGCAGGCAGCACTGCATTATAAACAAAAGACACAATTCTGTAGTGGATATCACTGCGTGGGCTCAAAAACACTTCCGAAAACCATTGTCTGTGAACACAGTACGTCGCTGCATCCACAAATGCAAGTTAAAGCTCTACCATGCAATGATCATGGTAGAGCTTTAACTTGCCTGAGCTCAATTGAGATGGACTGAGGCGAAGTGGAAAAATGTCCTGTGGTCTGACAAATCAAAATTTGAAATTCTCTTTGGGAATCATGGACGCCACGTCCTCCAGACTAAAGAGGAGAGGGACCATCCAGCTTGTTATCAGCGCAGAGTTCAAAAGCCAACATCCGTGATGGTTTGGGGGTGCATTAGTGCAAATGGCATGGGTGACTTGTACATCTGTTAAGGCACCATAAGTGCTGAACAATATATACAGGTTTGGAGCAACATATGTTACCATCTATGTCTTTTCCAGATAAGGCCTTGCTTATTTCAGCAGGACAATGCCAAACCACATTCTGCACATATCACAACAGCATGGCTCCGTAGTAAAAGAGCCTGGGTGCTAAACTGGCCTGCCCACAGTCCAGACTTGTCCCCTCTTTGAAAACATTTGGCGCTTTATGAAATGAAAAATAAGACAAAGGAGACCCCAAACTGTTGAGCAGCTGCAATCCTATATTAAGCAAGAATGGGAATACATTTCATTTTCAAAACTACAGCAGTTGGTCTACTTAGTTCCCAAATGCTTACATAGTTTTGTTAAAAAAAGTTTTGAAACACAATAGTAAACATTCCCGTCCCAACATTTTTTAAATGTGTTGCTGGCATCAAATTCAAAATGGGCATGTATTTTTCCAAAAACAATAACATTTCTCAGTTTCCGCATTTGATAGTTTGGCTTTGAACTATTCAATCAATTAAATATAGGGATAAATGATTTGCACATCATTGCATTCTGTGTTTATTTGCATTTTACGCAGCATCCCAAGTTTTTAGGAAAAGGGGTTGTATATACTGTCGAACAGGATGTTATTTTAGTGACCTCCCCCACAGTTCCATGGGGCCACAATGGCTCATAATTTATTTTTTAAGATACTGTATAAAATACATAATATGTGATTGTGAAACCTACATAGTTCTTCCAAACAGAGTAGAGGTTAAAAGGCCAGGCTAGCCAATACAGAAATATCATGGAAACGTGGGGGAAAGATGCAGTGTAGAAAGATCCTCAATCACCTCATTGTTGGCCATCCAAAATATCCTATATCCTACATCCTTGGTGTTAATCACACAAATATCCTATGTGTGATTCACACCAAGTTCATGTAAAATTCTGAATATGAGCTTACATGGAATAAACCTGAAATATATGTATGAAATGGACAGCATTATGGGTCTTTTATAATAAATAAGTCATGAAGGATTTTGATGAATGTCCCGAAAACGTTAAATCAGACTATTTGATGGTGCGCCAATGGTGTCCTTCTTTCCGCCTTGTTCCGCGTTCAGTTGACCTCTTTAACGTATCTTTTTCATGTGCTGTTTCCAAGGAATGTCTACCCCTACTGTTGGGCCATGGACCAGAGGGGGTGTTGCAATGGGTCTGACACACACAAACCCCCCAATAGCTGCTGATGTTGGAAAGCTGACCATCTGTTCATTCCAGCCGGCGGTTTCCTTCTATGCTCTGCGGTCCAACATCCCGGACACTTACCTCACCCTTGTTTTCCCCTTTCTCCATGTCTCCTTAAAGTGCTTGTTACATTACTATAGGTATTATGTTGCCATGTCTTTCCACATAGTGTATTTTTAGCCCCTGTTTAGATCCTCTGCTGTGAGACACCTTCTCATGTTATTCTACTTGTTTCCCAAACAGCACCCTCCAAAAACACACCCTCAATAACCAGAGCCCTGTGGGTTTTAAAGTAGTGCACTAGATAGGGAATAGTGTGCTTTTTGGTGTGAAGTGTGGGTGAGTCTGGAAAAGCCATTGGTGGAGTGAAGCCATAGCAGGAGCCCATTCATTTACAGCCTGATGCTCAGTGCTCTGGCTCAGATTGAGTTTACTGTGGAAATCCTTACAACCGCAACACCCATGCAGCGATAAGTGTGTGTTTCACTCTTCCTCTATCAAACCCCACATGGTCGGCCTCTCATGGTTATTTACTGTTATTGATCGGACAGTCATGGCTGCGGCTCCAGCAGTAATACGCTGTACATTGGGGTCTATAGTGATTAACTGAGCACTCAAAGATTTTGGAGGAAATCTACTAATATACAGAAGAGTTGTCTGTGAGTAAAAAAGGAAACTCATGCCTGGATTCAATCCGAAAGTGAGTTATAAGCTGTGTGGAAAGCGTGAGTAGTTACTGCTTATGACTCATTCCATCACGTGATTAAAATGGCCTGTTCCCTGGTTCAGTCATGTGAGTCACGAGGTGACCAGACGACCTGTTTTCCGGCCACAGTTTTTTGATGGCCTGTCTTCAGCTAAGGCGGTCCCTGGAAATCCCACCGTTTTGTCCTGAGAAAGAAGAATGTCAATCTGAAGCCCTGACCACTGCACCACCTTAGGACATGCCTGTAAACATGTTTCATCCCTGCACCAAACTCTCCTGATCCACATGCCTGTAAACATGTTTCATCCCTGCACCAAACTCTCCTGATCTTTTGTAAACATGTTTCATCCTTGCACCAAACTCTCCTGAGCCACACTCCTGTAAACATGTTTCATCCTTGCACCAAACTCTCCTGAGCCACACGCCTGTAAACATGTTTCATCCCTGCACCAAACTCTCCTGATCCACACTTCTGTAAACATGTTTCATCCTTGCACCAAACTCTCCTGAGCCACACTCCTGTAAACATGTTTCATCCTTGCACCAAACTCTCCTGAGCCACACTCCTGTAATGAGAGACTTTGATCAGTGAGGCTTTGTAATCACTTCATAATTAATGCCCATTTCCAGACATTGTTGCGTAGCATGATGTTTTAGCAACGGCATGGGCTCCCGATCTGAAATTACTTGCATGTCCCGGGTTCTAAGTCCAGAAATGCGGTTACATTATCCTGATTGATAGCATTATCAGGAATATAATCGCAATATGCCACTTTCCTTTCTGGTTTCCCATGGAGTTCAGCCAAACAAATAATTCTGAGAGGAAGAAAAAATCCATCAATAACTTCACTTTTCCCCAACTTCACAGATTCGGCAATTGTGAAGACAACCATTACCGATTTCTACTTGTTTCGAAACAAAATAAAAAAATACATAATTCTCAGGAATTATGCCTGTACTCTGTCACGGCTTATACATTTTTACATATTTTTTACCAATATTTAACCAGGTAAGTTGATTAAGATCTAATTCCTGTTTACAGAAATGACTTGGACAGAATGTTATGGAGGGAGGAGGAGCAATTATGATTAACTGTCTTGCTCAGGGACAGAACGACATAGCTATCACCATGGCGATAGGGGGATTAGAATCAGGGACCTCTCGGACGCTTGCCAAATGCCCTAACCCCTTAAGCACCTTGCTGCCCGAAATACAGATCAGTACACCATCAGTACACTGTGTCTGAGAGGACTTTTTGATTTGTAATAGAGAGAGGTCTTTTTAATTTGTAATATTAAAATAAACTAGCAATAAATCAATCATTAATTCTAGTTGAAGCAAAGATTTGTATATTTTTTAATTTTGAGGTTTGATATGAATCAACACCATACTCTATACTATGTTTGGAAAGCAACTGTGCATACCTTGTTTTATAACTACGAGTACTAATACTCAACTCTTCTGAATGGAGCAGTTGCAACGTGACTGAATCCTACATTGTATATATATACCATTCTAACATGTAAAGGATTGGCACTCTGTGTGGAATTCTCTGAATCAGAGGCTTGCCGCTACAAGCACTGTTTGACACTGAGGTTGCTTAGCCATGCTATGAATAAGGAAAATCGATGTTTTAATGTAAATCTTGACATGACTGAACATTGACTCCACCGCGCCCCTCCACCCTGCTTTAACCCATCCTCCCCTTATTATCATTCTCTCAGCCTGCTGCTACTCAGCAGTTAGCACTACAACACAGCAGAACTTTAAAACTTGATATACTGCAGAGGTCCTGGGTGGCACGGTTGCTAAGAGCTATGCTAAAGTCCCCCTGCTGGGATCACACTAAAATGTATGTGGTCATTGTTGTAAATCACTTTGGATTAAAATAAAGATTAAATGACTTGTGCATGTATAATGAAACACAGTGCTCTTCTGCCTGGTTGAGTGAGATAGACGACGGCTCCGTTCCAGATCCTTCCACAGAGGAGGTGCCTCAGATCAGGCTAATGTTCTTCAATCTCCCCCTCCTTAGTACAATCTGCTCTGGAGTGAGATATGTTACAGTGTGTGCGTGTGCGCATTGTGTGTATGTCTGTGTTTCCTACGCAACGATTAAGCCTCACAGAAAGAAAATAGTTTCCTCCCCATGTTTGACATCTCACACTAAGTAGGATAGCAGGATTGTTTATCAGAACTGAGGGAGAGAGAAAAAAGGAAAAAGATCCAGTGTTTTGGAGAAGCATCCAGTAGGGTTTTCCCTGGGCTGGTTCTGGTCCCTGGGCTGGTTCTGGTCCCTGGGCTGGTTCTGGTCCCTGGGCTGGTTCTGGTCTCTGGACTGGTTCTGGTCCCTGGGCTTGTTCTGGTCCCTGGGCTTGTTCTGGTCTCTGGGCTGGTTCTGGTCTTCACGGTTGGTAGCAGGGGTAGAGCAGTTAGGGGTGGTGTGGTGGTCTACCCTGGGATCTCTCCCTTTTATTGGTAGCTTTGTGTAAGCATGGGGGATCCGCTGTGCTGTGTGTGTGTTGTGTGTGTGTGTGTGTGTGTGTGTGTGTGTGTTTGTGTGTGTGTGTGTGTGTGTGTGAGACGCAGGTGGCTAGTTGGGTCACAAACAGGCAGATATTCAGTGAAACAGATGAGAACAATACACTCAACGGAGGCTCCAGGGGCTGTGATATAAAACATGGAGAGTTAGCTGTGAGAGGTGTCTGTATGGAAAATAACATGTCCCTGTGTGAAACAAACAGAGAGCATTACTAAGGACAGAGAGCAAGAAACTGAGAAAAATACAGTGGGAAGGGTAGGATAGAGGATTAGATACAAAAAAACAGGGAGGGGGAGAGTGAATGATGCAGTGAGAGGGAAGAAAAAGTGAGTGGAGGGCAGCTGCAGTGTGTTAGTGTGTAATTACATCTTCTCTATTGCCCTTCCACCCATGGCTCAATTGGAGAATGGAAAATTCTTCTGTCCCCCACATTGAAATCTCTGTCTGTCCCTACTTATGTGTGTACCTTAAATTGTTAATTTGTTCATTTGTCAGTTAAATGTACTGTCACTGTACTGCACAGTAGATTTGACACCGCAATGAAATCCCGTTCTGTTATATATAGCCCTGTGTGGGTTGGTGCCAGGGACTTACTGTTTTATTGCAGTTGTTTTTGCTATGTCAGTCAAGCTCTCTCAAACCCAGTAGAATAAGGTATTCATATATTGCAACCACCAGGCTCCTAGACTGGTACCTGGCTGTGGAGAGTCTGCTGGGCTTGAGCTGGGCTACCAGGCCTTAAAAATATCAGTAGCACATATCTGATTCCCAGAAAACCTTTCAAGAAAAATGTCACACTCACCTACTCATGCTGATTGGATGAACTAAATTCCCATCAAGTCTCTGACATTCTAACATCGTTCCCAATCCCCAGAATATTGTGGAAGTGTGAGTGAATGAGTTCTGCCTTAACTTTTCAAAGAACGTTGAGAGAGTAGATCTCCTCAGTAGCAAGGTTACATTAACATGATTGATATGCAATATTAATAGCCATTTTAGAACTTTAACTCATCTTGTTAACTTAGTACTAAATTGTTGCATACTTGTACAGATGTTCAATTAAGTTCATCTTGTCTCTTTTAAAATTATCAGAAAGTATTAGGGCCAAATCTCCATTCCCCTTCTGATATCTGAAAGATGCTAAGACGTGCGAATTTAGATATTGTCCTAGGCACCGAAATTAACAATACTCGTCTTACGCAAACCATTGTTTCATGACAGCTCTAAAATACCATTTTTGTTTTAATGAAAACATAGATCTGAAAACACTCAAATTGCTAAATTATCCATGGTATTGTGGAAGATGGAAAATGTTCGCGATTTATTAAAATAAAAACTTCTCAGAGTCTGGTATAACAGTTGATTATTTCAAGTTTAATTACATGGATCCACGGGAACAAGCATCATGACAAAAAGAGTACAAGTACAGAGACAAACACAGAGTAAGTCATGACAGATGTTCTGATTATGCATTTCAAGTTTCAAGCTTATATTCTCTTCCAACAGTACAGATGACGGAATTATCATTTGCAGAATGTACATACAAGGAATAGTCGCCACTATGAGGTAGCCTAAAATTGCAAAGGTTGCACTGAGATAGCTCCAGGAGACACAGAAAATCATAGAATGTCAGTTACCCAGACAACCCGGTTAATGACTATATCAATCGGGAAATTTACTATATGGGGACTTAAGTTAACTATGCTCTTCCCAATATGGAATAGAGCTCTGTTCACCTGTAGGATGTAAGAAATAATAACCCCCTGCTGTTCAAGAGCTTCCTCGTAGAGAACAGTTTCTAATGGCGGTTTTATGGCACAGGCCTGTTTCTCTTACTGCTAAAAGGAGCCAAGGCCCTGCTCAGCCGACATTCCATTCATCCCTGCCCTTGAACACAGATACTGGCCTTATAAGTTGGAGACAGAGAGAGAAAAGTCTTTCAGTATATGTGTAATTGATCAAGGATACAGAGTACAAAACCCTTCTAATAAAATAATGAATAAATAAGGATGATAATAAATTAATTTTCTACAGTATGACCATCTTGAAAAAGGCAAAGATGGAGCAATGAAAGTCTGATTTAGCTAACCAATTGTTACAAACAAAAAGACAGTATTCAGTCAGTTACATAATGGTAATGTTTTCATTGCAAAAAAAGGGAGAGCACGTTTTCACTGATCGTAATGCCTTCAGACTATCTGCCAAAAGTAGTGATGTGCCTTGTGATCTTGTGAATATTTTGTGTTTTTGCTTGAGTGCGCTCCCCTGTGTGCGTGTGCGTGTGCGCACTTTGCCACTGGCTTGCTCTGGAGTTCCTCTCATTGTCCCTCCCACCAGTTCTCCTTTACCAACCCAATCCACATCAGCCTTATAGAAACCTAAGCCCTTACTGGACTGCAACTCTTCATTTCTGACTCATATTTGACATCCTGATTCTGACCTATGGAGAAGCCTTGTGAACCTATGAGGTTAAACAGGCACGGCCCCAGTCTGGGGTTAACGCTCTGCATTTATGGTCTAGGCAAAGAAAACACTGAGTGGATTTTGTTCAGAGCTTGAATGACTGCTTGGGCTCAAATGGCGGTGCGAAGACAAAACAGGAAAGACTCCAGTGTTTTATTAGCAGGAATCACAAATACCACTGAGGGAGGACACTAGGTCAGACGGAAGAGGCTAGATAAGATGGGGGAGACGAGGTAAGCGGGAAGTGGCGAGTTGAGAGGGAGGAGGTGAGGTAAGATTGAGGTGGAGAAGAAACAGCTGAGGTGACTTACTACATCCACTGTGTTCACCTATGGTATTGTATGCTTATATTCTGATTCACAGATTTTATTTTTAATTTGTTATAATTCTGCTGGTTGGCCCTGGTTCTGCGACGTGAACTTGGGTTTTTCAATCTGAGTTGTCTGAATGTAATTCCACTAGATATTAGATGGAGCATTGTACTAGTATCTTAAATGCCATTGCAGATAGCCATGTGCCATATAAAAGAGTACGAGTGAATAAGAGACGCCTGTTTCATTTCTGACATATTTAATGTTATTCATAAAATGTATGTGGAAAACTGTTTCAAAATCTGACGGGCGGACTTCTGTATATAAATGTCTTCTGTAAATCTGTCGTAAACTGTCGTTTTCATTTTTATGTTGATGAGACTGTACTGTAATCTGCTCCTCTTGCACAAGCATTTTTTCACACCCTCACCCGGATTTCCAAAAATTACAAGTTAACTTACTGATTTTAAGTTGGCGCTGAATGCAAATGAAACAAAATACTGTATATGCCATTTTCTAAGTTACGAGCTGGGGCCTCCATGGATCGGACCTGTTAGTCCAGCACATCCCACAGATGCTCGATTGAATTGAGATCTGGGGAATTTGGAGGCCAAGTCAACACCTTGAACTCGTTCTTGTTTTGTGGCAGGGCACATTATCCTGCTGAAAGAGGCCAATACCATCAGGGAATACTGTTGCCATGAAAGGGAGCACATGGTCTGCAACAATGCTTAGGTAGGTGGTACGTGTCAAAGTAACATCCACATGAATGGCAGGACCCAAGGTTTTCCAGCAGAACATTGCCCAAAGCATCACACTGCCTCCGCCGGCTTGCCTCCTTCCCATAGTGCATCCTGGTGCCATGTGTTCTCCAGGTAAGCAATGCAGTCGCACCCGGCCATCCATGAGATGTAAAAGGAAACGTGAGTCATCAGACCAGGCCACCTTCTACCATTGCTCAGTGGTCCAGTTCTGATGCTCACGTGCCCATTGTAGGCGCTTTCGGCAGTGGACTGAGGTCAGCATGGGCACCCTGACTGGTCTGCGGCTACGCAGCCCCATACGCAACAAACTGCGATGCACTGTGTGTTCTGACACCTTTCTATCAGTACCAGCATTAACTTTTTCAGCAATTTGAGCTACAGTTGCTTGTCTGTTGGTTCAGACCACACAGGCCAGCCTTCGCTCCCCACGTGCATCAATGAGCCTTGGCTGCCCATGACCCTGTCACCGGTTCACCGCTTTTCCTTCCTTGGACCACTTTTGATAGGTACCGACCACTGCAGACCGGGAACATCCCACATGGGCTGCAGTTTTGGAAATGTTCTCACCCAGTCGTCTAGCCTTCGCAATTTGGCCCTTCTCAAAGTCGCTCAGATCCTTACGCTTGCCCATTTTTGCTGCTTCTAACACATCAACTTTGAGGACAGAATGTTCACTTGCTGCCTAATATTGTATATCCCACACACTGCCAGGTGCCAAGATAACAAGATTATCAGTGTTATTCACTTCACCTGTCAGTGGTTATAATATTATGGCTGATTGGTGTATATTTGTACTGTAATATATAATAATTTTTTCAAACACATCTTATTTAACCATGTAACTATTATATGGCCTAGACAAAGACATTTGAATGCATTTCAAGACAGTTCACAAAACAACATAAATAATGTCAAATCTAAAAAAAATGTGTGAATAGAATAAATACAGTGGGACACATGTACAGATATGAAGGGATTCAGCATGTGCAGTTGTCAGATATCCACTTGTTTATTTTATTTTCAAAGGAGTAAGGTGAGAAGAGTGTTTCAAACTTTAGCGTGTTTTTTCCACTCCTTCCAATCCTTGATAACAGCATATTGACCAAAGGAAGAATAATCTTTAGGAGTAACCAGAAACAAATATTCAGGAACGCAGGTTACTATTAGAGCAGCAAATGTTAAGAAATACGTTATATTATTGAGGGCACTTACCTAAAAGTGATACGTTGGTAACATTGGTAAGTTGGTACCACTGAGTCTGGCATTGTGTGTTAACGAAGGGCAAATTAACCAGGGTGTAAAGGTCACAGTGGTGAGTGTCAAAGAGGGTAGAGGTTACAGAGTGGATGGCAGAGTGTTAAATTACATCTAAATTATAGAGGAGCTTTTTAGTGGTAAACCTAAAGATTACATTGCCATAGTTGAGGATTGGCAGTATGGTCATTTTTAGTGTATACTTAACAACAGCTGTGAAGGATGCCTTATTTCAAAACAAGAAACCAATTCAGGATTTTACTTTAGACTGCATGTGGGCAATGTGGGTATAGAATGATAGTGATCAGTCAAGACAAATACCAAGATATTTGTAGATGTTGACATACACTTACTAAGTCCCATCATGGGCATAGATATTTGGGGGGCAAGCCAGTTGCAGAAGGCTTTGATTAAAAAGCATACATTTTGTTTTTAAGAGTAAATAGTTTGGTGGTAGCGGGAGTTACCAGCAGCAAGGGCAATGTCATTAATATAAACAGAGATTAGGGTAGGGACACCCATGGAAACTACAAGAGGAGTAGACAGCAGGCACTCAGACTTGAGACACACACACACATTATATATATGATATGATTGTAACTGAGAGTATATTATGATTATAATTTGTTTTTGTCAACTGTTGTTTTGGGAGTCCCATGTAGAAAATATCTGACCCATTTGTAGATAATGTCTTTCAAACCTGGCCCTTAAGAATGTAGTTAAATAGCCTTGCAGTAGATGGAAACAAAGTTCATGGTGCAACCATGTAATATAACAGGGTCAGGGCCTGACCACAGAGATGCCCTCTAGGCATCTGTGTTGAGTTTTGTTGGTCCCCAATTAAAGGCAGCTGCCCTGCGTTGTCTCTAATTGGGGATCCTAATTACGTTGCCCTTTTGTGACCACCGTTGTGGATTGTTGTGTATGCCTTGTGCATTTAGGTCATTGGTTGCTGCCGCTTCGCCCTGCACCTTGTGTCCTGCCTACTCCGCGCTGTGACTAACAGATTTAGGCTGGCTGACAATAAGAGAAATGGATAGGCTGTGTGTTTGCATGTATCATGTTGGACGGGAGAGCTGAGTGACGGGACACCAGTGAGGATAGCTGCAGCCTGCAGGACATCCAGGCTGTTTGTATATGTCCAGGCAGGTCTGTGGAGACTGAGCAATGATGGAGGAATGCAGGAGATTTTATGTAAATCACAGAAGTGTGTGTGTGTATGTGTGTATGTGTGTGTGTGTGTGTGTGTGTGTGTGTGTGTGTGTGTGTGTGTGTGTGTGTGTGGGGTGGGGGGTGGGGTGGTCATCACTCCTGCTGAAGAGTTTATAGGAGCATTATCAGGAGGTGCAACAGCATTGATGAGATATTTAACTGAGGTCTCATCTCTTATTGCCAACCTAGTCTTCTTGCCATCCACTCATTCCCTCCTTTTTCAGTGGTCATGCTAGAATCAGGCTTAATGTGCTGTATTGATGGGATAATTGCGGGATAATTGCGCCCACTGAACTCCAGCGTGAAATGGCCATTTTTCACTGTATACGATTCACAGTGAACGATCCTTAAGTAACGAAGGTGAGGCAAAGCCTTGTTAGTGTGGAAAGTGTAATGTATTGGGTGTGACTCCATATAGCTTAGTAAAAACCAAATAAGTTTATCTTGGTCTCATCAGACCACAGGACATAGTTCCAGTAATCCATGTCCTTAGTCTGCTTGTCTTCAGCAAACTGTTTGCGGGCTTTCTTGTGCATCATCTTTAGAAGAGGCTTCCTTCTGGGACGACAGCCATGCAGACCAATTTGATGCAGTGTGCGGCGTATGGTCTGAGCATTGACAGGCTGACCCCCCACCCCTTCAACCTCTGCAGCAATGCTGGCAGCACTCATACGTCTATTTCCCAAAGACAACCTCTGGATATGACGCTGAGCACGTGCACTCAACTACTTTGGTCGACCATGGCGAGGCCTGTTCTGAGTGGAACCTGTCCTGTTAAACCGCTGTATGGTCTTGGCCACCGTGCTGCAGCTCAGTTTCAGGGTTTTGGCAATGTTCTTATAGCCTAGGCCATCTTTATGTAGAGCAATAATTCTTTTTTTCAGATCCTCAGAGAGTTCTTTGCCATGAGGTGCCATGTTGAACTTCCAGTGACCAGTATGAGGGAGTGTGAGAGAAATAACACCACATTTAACACACCTGCTCCCCATTCACACCTGAGACCTTGTAACACTAATGAGTCACATGACACCGGGGAGGGAAAATGGCTAATTGGGCCCAATTTGGACATTTTCACTTAGGGGTGTACTCACTTTTATTGCCAGCGGTTTAGACATTAATGGCTGTGTGTTGAATTATTTTGGGGGGACAGCAAATTTACACTGTTATACAAGCTGTACACACACTACTTTACATTGTGGCAGTGACATTTCCTCAGTGTTGTCACATGAAAAGATTTAATCAAATATTTGCAAAAATGTGAGTGTTGTACTCACTTTTGTGAGATACTGTACATGTCTTACAAACCATTTATAACTATGTCTACACAATTGCAATTGCCCTCAACATTAGGAGATTTTATCAATACAAAAATATGCGCGCACACAACATTTTACTGTGCATACCATGTGGTGCTAGACCATTCAGGTCTTTGATACACTTTAATACTGTGTAATGTTGCCACTCTTGTAACAGGTTGTATTCCAGCCCTCCCTTACCAACATTTTGGTACAATTAATATATACTCTTAATGTATATGAAATATTATGTATATCACATAGATTCTGAGTATATAAGTGTGGAAAATTCTGTTATCAATCGTGTATTGTAAGTATACTAAAGTATGAAATAAGTGGGACATTTTAACACACTGAAGTATACTATAAATACTTTGATACTGTTTAGTGTACTAAAATACAACATAAGCAGTTCCAAAATAATTCCCTTTAAAGAGGACCCTGCTCTCACTGAGTGAGAGAGTTGCATGCACAGAGAGACAGTCCAACAGATTTATGATCTTGGACAAATTCTAGATTTTCATAATTATTCCCCTTTAAGTATACTTCTTTTTTTTCTTGGGCAGGTCTTCAGTGTAGTAACAGAAGAGGAATACCAGGCTTTTGGGTAGCACTCTAACGTGCCTCCACACACATTTTGCATGCCCATCAACCCATCTTTGTAACTTGATAACTTTACAGTAACCCTTTAATCATGAAACAACATAAACCTTTTTCCCAGACCCATGTCCGTTTATGTGTCAACCAAGGTGTGTCACATCTGTTGTGGTCCCTTGTTTACAGCAACTGAGAAGGAATTAGAGATTCACATCGCCTGAATTACGTATGCTAGGCCACAAGTACATGTCCAGGTTCTTTGTAGAAAGTAATGTGCTTCGTTAACACACACCCAGTAACTGCCTTTCACTTGTTATGTCGCAGCTGTCAGATGCAGACCGTTAAGGCGGTCAAGCAGCCAATCCATCCCTCATGCATTCTGAGGAGACATTTGAAATGGTCAGTTGAGGAGACATTGAAAAGGTCAGCGGTGGGAGACATTTGAAATGGTCAGCTGAGGAGAATTTAAAATGATCAGCGTTGGGAGACATTTGAAATGGTCAGTGGTGGGAGACATTTGAAATGGTCAGTGGTGGGAGACATTTGAAATGGTTAGCAATAGGAGACATTTTAAATGGTCAGCGGTGGGAGACATTTGAAATGGTCAGCTGAGGAGACATTTGAAATAGTCAGCAGTGGGAGACATTTGAAATGGTCAGAGTTGGGAGACATTTGAAATGGTCAGCGTTGGGAGACATTTGAAATGGTCAGCGTTGGGAGACATTTGAAATGGTTAGGGGTGGGAGACCTTTGAAATGGTTAGCGATGGAAGACATTTGAAATGGTTATCAATGGGAGACATTTGAAATGGTCAGTGGTGAAAGACATTTGAAATGGTCAGCAGTGGGAAACATTTGAAATGGTTAGCGATGGGAGTGGAAGCTGCCTTACATGTCAACATACACCCACAACCACATTACAGTGGCCCAAAAATACTGACCCCGAACCTCCCCGATGTATACACCATGCAAGGGGTTTTGGCATGGCCACAGCTACCAGGACGGCCCCTCTGTCATAGGAGTAGCATAGTGTTGATGTCTCCCCACTTCCTATGTTGTTGTTTTTTTTATCTTGGGTATATATATATATATATATATATATACCCAATATATATATATATACCCAAGATAAAGAAAAAGGTGCAGTGGTCGCTTAATTTCTTATATATATATATATATA